>JBBBDQ010000707.1:4192500-4367500 GCA_037127315.1 Ascarosepion bandense
TGTGCCATCTCTAAGTTACGCTTAGAAAATCACCACCTAAGCAACGCTTAGAAAATTATTAGAGCAGCCCTACATGGTGTGATGTTTAGCAAGTTTGTTTTGCCAGAACAATTATGACTGAATAGTGAATTCTGTTTACTTTGGGCACCCCATACATTCGCCCATGTGCTGCATCTAAGCTAGGCTTACAAAACCACCATTCCCAAGAAATCGTGCCAATTCAGAGATAATAAAAAAGAATGTGTGGAGAGTCATTTCCACCAACGTCTTAAAGTAATTGTCATTTTAACAAAATAAAAAAAAACGAGTCTAAAGTGTAGAGCGTTTGTCTGTTTGCTTCGAAAAGTATGTGGACCATTTTTACACCTGCGAATTTAGACTTTGACAAATTCTTAAGTGGAGGTATGGCTGCTTGCTTAGAAAATCATATGGCCCATTGTTATGGTGATTTTCTAAGCGCAGCTTAGAACTGGTACAAGGCCGAAAGGATGGAACACTCAGTGAGGATTGAACTCACTCTTCAGTTGTTACTGGTTCTAGCGAGACAAGCTTGCTAAATATTACACTACATCGAGGTGCTCAAGTTGAGCCTGCTATGCTGATTTTCTAAGTGCAGCTTAGATGTGAGACAAGTAGCCGAAAGTATGGGATACTCAGTGAGGATTGAACTCACTCTTCAGTTTTAACTGGTTCTAGCGAGACAAGCGTACTAACCATTACACCACCTCGAGGTACCCAATGTGATTTTCTAAACGCAGCTTAGGCCGAAAGTATGGAATACCCAGTGAGGGTCGGACTCACTACCACGTGGTGAGCATGGCCCATTGTTATGATGCAAGTTCCATCCTTGTATTTCATGGCCAAAAGGGTTATGGATATTGTGTTGGGCCAATCATCCAAGTGGGAAGATCTGTTTTGCTGGCTTTTCATGTGGTCTCGAAAACAAAGTAGGAATTTAGAATAGGAGTCAGACGCGCATGCGCAAAATTATACATTACTTTTTTGTGTATTCGTTTACATTTGTAATCAAATTATTAAATACATCGTGCGATGGGTAAATTGTCACAATTTTATGTTCTTAGTTTCGCGTATAAAAATAGACTATAGAACAATATACATTTTTGAAGGAAAAATATTACCATAACACGTCTGTAGAAAAATAATTCTCAGCAAAACATTTTTAATACAAAACTAGCAGACATTTTCAGTTTTCTAAAATAAAAAAAGAATAAAAATAAAAAATAATTAAAATCTTGACATCTCACTATAACCGAACATTAAAATAAATACCTTAAAACCCCACCTTTTTGTCATTAAATGACCCACAGAGATTGATATATTTTTTTTTAATCATATCACCCCGAGCAAGGCGGTAACGCCACTGATTTGCAGGGGGCTACGTAAGAGTGACAAGATTGGAAAAGAGAAAGCCGAAAACCACATCCTAAACAGGAAACAAGGGATGAGCCTCTTCACCCGTTCAATAGACGTGGGTGGAGTGTGAACCGGGCGATAGTTTAGTCTATCTACACCAATTGAAAAAAAAAAAGAGGAAAAGAATGAAAATGAGTAAAAGATTGGAATATGCTGTTAAACAAAACTCAAACTCAAACTCAAACTCAATTCGAATATTTCAGAGTGTCTGGGTGTCAATCTGAAGACAGTGAGGATTCGGAAAGAGTTAGATGAGTCTAATGGTGATTAAGATGATGTTTGGAGTTATCACTAGCAATGGCAACGTTATGCCTCTATTCACAGAGCATCACATTCAACTCATCAAATGCCTAGATCAAGAGGGTGGCTGCTGGAAGATTCTGTGTCTGGCAACAGTACTTTGCGCAATGCCGCACAAGCAGGAGAACCTAATCATGGCTGTCAGACAATTTCTGCGACTATATTACCCCTTACATCTGGCCACCTAACCCTCCCAAACTGCAACCCTCTTGATTGAGTGTGAGCAAGAGACCAACAGAACTTCTTGTAGCACAAAAAATGAACTAAAGGTAATGATTATGGTAGTATTCACCAATACGGAATCTCTTGCAACTCTTCTGGACGGTCTTCTTGTTTAAACAAGAAGACCGTCCAGAAGAGTTGCAGGAGATTCCGTAGTCGTCAGTAGGTCGTGGTTGAAGTCAATGGGGATTTTCTTGAATAAATTTACTCTTTAGTATTTCAAAATATTTTTGTGTAATTTTGGTAAATATATCTATAAAAATGATTGTTATTTTCATTTTTGCGTAATTTAGACGAGAATTTGTCCTCTACTCGAAATATCCGTGAAAATTTCACGGTTTTTCTATTTGAATTTTCTGATGAATCTTAAACCTTCAGTTAATGATTGAATGAACTCATAGTGAGTACCACGACAATAAAATATCCGTTCTCCTGTCGCATCTTGAAATATTTGAAAATAAATTTACTATAACAATCATAGATATGAAAGCTGGTCGTTATTTTAATAAGTAAGAAGGTACAAATGAAAAGATTTGAAAAATGATAACTTTTTCCTTTTCACTGAAACAGACTTTAAACACTTCTATCTTCTTTTCTTTCATTTATTTTTGTTTCACTGAAACCAAGCAGCATCTCTGATATACCTTTTCCACCCTTCAACACGATAAAAACGGAATAATTCATTAATTATTAGGTATTGACAGCGAAGGGAGAGACAAGCAAAGTTTCAATATGTCTCTGCATTTTTTTTTAATTCTTTTTTTAGGTTAAAGTGTATCCCTATTGATTGCTGGGTAGGAAGATCTGAATATTAATTTCTTTCTTTTAAATATTTTTTTGAATACGACCAACTGTTTACGAGTCTCTGTATGTGTCCTTATTCCGCCATGCATGGCCCTCAAAACACTTACTCGAAATCAGTTTCATGTTTTCGTTGCTAATTTGACATTCCATACCAGATGACATTCCATACCAGATGACATTCCATACTAGATGACATTCCATACCATACCAGATGACATTCCATACCAGATGACATTCCATACCATACCAGATGACATTCCATACCAGATGACATTCCATACCAGATGACATTCCATACTAGATTACATTCCATACCATACCAGATGACATTCCATACCATACCAGATGACATTCCATACCAGATGACATTCCATACCATACCAGATGACATTCCATACCAGATGACATTCCATACCATACCAGATGACATTCCATACCAGATAAAATTCCATACCAGATGACACCAACAGATATTGCACTGGTTAACACGATTTTTGGTGCCAAGAAATGAAACCCGTTTTTAGCTAATTTGCTGGAGAATGTGCATCGTGGTGCAGTGGATATCGGCTCGGAACGAGAAATTGGAGAGCCGAGTTCGAATTCCAGTCGTATTCCTTGCATTCACTTACGCGCAAATACTCTTGGGAAAGGTATTAATCTGTCTCTTCCCGCCAGTTATGGGTTAAATAACAGGACAGATTGGGTTCTGTAGCAACCAGTCTACCGCAGAAAGCAATGGCAACCTACTGCGGGATAATCTTCTGCTCATTCAGTCATGTCTCTTTCGAGACATGATCGCCTAAGCGTGTATCACGTATGGCACTTAACTGACTGATGGAGGCTCATTCCGAATTTTCATGGCTAGCTACTGTTTTTGCTGTACTGAAAGTGATCATTTTTGGAAAAAGAGAAATTTACGATTTGGGTGATCGCAAGATTTAGTCAATAAAGGTCGTAGAAACTCATCAGTTTTCAAGTAGGCCGAGCAATTTATGTCAGCCACCTGAAATAAACTAATATTTTCATTAGAACAAATGCTTTTGAGTCAAAAATACAAGTACCGATTTTTTCCAATTTATCGCCAAAATTAAAACTATCTGATAAACTTTATTAGTAAAATATTTTATCAGTAATACGCTAATATGAGCGTTAAGGTTCATTTTTTTTATATAGCCATCTAGATAAATTTCTGGATAATTGCGGCGATGTGAGTGATGTGCTAGCAAGGAGAACGATTCCATCAAGATATCAAAACAATGGAAGAGTGCTACCAAACGAATGATGGCTGACTATTGCTGGAGTATCAAAAGAGACTTAAATAACATTGAACAAGACAAACAAGAAAGAGAACATTTTTACCATAGTTCTTATGTTCACGAAGTTTTTATTGCTGCTCTTATCTTATTAAATGATTTCATGAACATATTTCTTGGTTTTGGTACATTCAATCATGTTATTTTCAAAGATTTTTGGTCTGATTTTTATTTAAAAAAATAGTATTTCTCAATAAGCAGACCAATATTTATAGGTCTAAATACGAATTCAGAGGTTTCTACAAATTTAATTTGAGAAATATTGCCATTGGTCAATATCATATATACAGAAAAATAACAAAATGTTTTTTTTTAATTGAAGCATTTCTGTTAAATTTACAAGTGGTGAATGCATGTTTCTTTGCTTAGAAAATCTGAATTCGAAATCTAGGCTCTTGCTTGGGTTTAACTACAGACTTAATCAGCCATTTAATCGCCATAGGTGATAAACGCTTGAGCGACCATGTCTCTTTCGACACATGACTGACTAGGCAGAAGATTTTCCCGCAGTAAGCTGCCATTTTTTTTCGCGGTAGACTGGTTGCCAACCAAGGCTATAGAACCCGAAATATCCTGTTATTCAGCTGGAGAGAGAAGAGATAGATTAATACCTTTCCAAAAAATTTCTATGCACGAACTCGGCTCTCCGTTTTTCATTTCGTGCCGATATCCATTGCACCACAGCCCCGGTGAGAAATACGTAAGTATTATAGTTCGACCTAGAGGCAGGTTAAAATATTTATTTGCTTTATTAAGTTGGTCATTAAGCAACATGTGGTGGGTAGCAAGTGAGGATCGACCTCACTACAGTAATAAAAGCCGGAAGACAAGGGAGTTAACCATTGTTGCGCACCGGTACGTATTTTGCTGAGACAAATCAATATCACAATACACGACTTTTCATACATAGTCGTTTGTAAGGAACTGTACTCAGATTTGACTAAATTTGAAAAAAAAAACAACTCCCCTATTGACTACAACCACACGGCCATATAGCGTTGAAACACTAGTTACTGTGTGATCACCAAAGTTAAGCAATGTCGAACTTGATCAGTACCTAGATGGGTGAGAAGAACACTGCAGATTCATATTCATTGTGTTTATGTTTTAGGGCAGATTGGGTTCCATAGCCTTGGCTGGCAACCAGTCTACCGCAGATAGTAATGGCAACCTACTGCGGGATAATCTTCTGCCCAGTCAATCATGTCTATTTCGAGATATGATCGCCCAAGCGTGTATCATGTATGGCATTTAACTGACTGACGGACTGACTAACAATTCTAATTATCGCTTTTTAAAAACGACAACATTGCCGAGGATTGAAGATAGTTAAAATAATAGCGGTGTCAAGAGAAAAACCGTTCTTCTGACACTCCGTCTGATTGCAAGCACGAAGTTTGTCCACTTTTTCTGAGGTTTCCATCAGCTTTAAGAACTTCATTTTAAATTTTGCAAAATATTTTTTTTTTTATCATTTCACCCCAAACAAGGCATTCCACTGCCACTATTGCGCATGGGGTTATATAGAGGAAGGTAAAGAGAAAGAGTGGGTAGATATAGGAAATGTCAGAAGGAGGGTGATAGATGGGTAAGGATACCGAGGCTAGGGGTTGGGTAGATGGGAAGAGTGTTTGAAAGATGGTTAGTGTGTTAGGAGGTGTCTATTGACTTTACATTTAAACTTCTGGAGACTGTAGCCGTGTGATATCTTTTTATAAGTTAATTTTTTTTAAGCAAATGTATTAAAATTTAACGGAATGGCAAGAAATTTCACTAAAACAAGAAAAGTCAAACGTAAAATTTAACAAATTGTCAGTGGTAATTATTATATTACATGTTTTCTTATAAGGAATCGGTTATAGCTCTTTCCAGTATTTCTTTCCTTCCTTTCTCCCTCCTTTGTCTTTTCTTTAAGCAGTGTGGAACGTCATCACCTTTAATTGTGTTAATATTTTCTCTTCTAGTTACATGTGCTATCTATTTTGTTTATTGCTACTTTTGAAAGTTCCCAAATGAAGTGGATTTCACTTATTACGTGCAATTCTTTGTAATTCTACAGCGCCGGTTCGAATAAAAGCACAATGGTTCTCATCAGGATTCACAGGCTTCCTTCGCTCAAAGGTATTTTTAAATCATTGATCTGTAAAAAGCTGTCGTATACAGCTGACAGTTTAGATATTTCTAAACGACTTGGTACCATGCATGGCATCTATATGGTGGCAATTGAAGAATATGAGTGGAGTTTTTAGGAATAATCTTTTGGCTTTGTAGCAACCTGTGGTGTTGTGTAAAACTACCCCTAGCTCAGCCTATTCGGTGCCAAATCATCTACCCTTTGAATGTGAAGTACGAAGTACTGTCACTGATATAGTATGTGGCCTACCTTGAAAAGCGTTTTTTAATTATACCAGTCTGGTAAAAATAATTAATTTCAATAAATAGCAGAATACTTATATCTATAAATATACTCTTATTGAAGTAGGACGAATTCAAACCGGGTAGGTCACTTACTAACCCAGAATAAAGAGGTAGGCCGACCATATAGTATACCTGCACCGCATATTCTATAATTAATTTCTAGATCCGGGATATAACAATTTTTTATACAATAATCAAGTATTCTATCAATTCTTCTAGTTAACTTACATTGGTATGTATTTCTTTTCTATTTTTAAGACCATAATTGATGCACCTTAAGTACTAATTCTTGCGTATAAATTAAGCAAGCTGTGAAAGAAAAAGAAAAAAGAAAAAAAAGTTTCGTTTTAAAAATTCGTTAATTGAAACAACCAGAGAGGATGAAACTAGATGCAAGAAAAATTGATAATAATCTTGTTTCGCAATTTAATTATTGCCTATTTTTGCTTCATTCGACAAATTACGCGCAAATACCTTTGGAAAATGTATTAATCCGTCTCTTCCCTCCAGTTATGGGTTAAATAACAAAACAGCTTGGGTTCTATAGCCTTGGCTGGCAACCATTCTATCGCAGAAAGTAATGGCAACCTACTGCGGGATAATCTTCTGCCCAGTCAGTTATGTCTCTTTCGAGACATGATCGCCCAAGCGTGTATCACGAATGGCACTTGATTGACTAGATTGGAGGCATATCTCACCCTTTTACAGATGAACTGGTTAGATGTAGCCGTAAGTTCTATTCTAACAGTTTCTTCTATCGCACTTTTCGCTTGTGAAACTCTCATCTGGCTCCATGCTTTCCAGTCAAGATTGATCGTCAAATGCGATGTCACTCGTTATCTACTCTTTTTAATTCTTGTTCGTTTATTGCTCTCGCGCCTTAACGTTTTTCTTTTTCTTATATTCTTCCACTCTCAGTAACCTCCTGTCTTAGTGGCTTTATTGCCTTACTTGGAGTGAAAGCATTGAAAAAAAAAGCATTGAAGAGATGAACGGACATTACGAATTCTTCACTGTGGCGACAACGAAGTGAATGAGAAAGATAGATATACAAGCCAAAGTCATTTATCTAAACTTATTGATAAATGGAACTTTGTCTCTGTGTGTGTTTCTGAGTGTGTGTGTGACCGTTACCTATAGACTCCAAAACGGCTGAACCGATTTTCTTGAAAATTTACACAGTTGTACTATACGCGTCTGCGAGTGTTCTTAGCTAGGTTTTGTGTCGAGGTACCCCCGATAAATATCGAAAATCGATAATCGAAAAAATCGGGTTATAGAAGGAGTCGTCTGACTTTAATCAAATTTAATACACTCATAGACAAAGACAAAAGAAACGATATTCAGAGTTTTCAAGGTTGCAGTTCTTACAATAGTGCAGAAAAACGATAATATATATATATATAAAGGCAAGATGTTTGTGTGTGTGTCTGTTTTTATCTGCCTGTATGTCTGTATTTTTTTTCAGCCCTTTTATTTTAGTTTTTGCTTCGGGTTTAACTCTAAGTAGGTATAATTGTAGTTCTTAGTCTCAGTCATGATACTATTTACTCAGAGGACTTATTTAACCTTCAAAATTCAGTTTCCGACGAAAAAATCTCATTTGATATCGATACCAGGAAATCAAAATTTGACTTACATCCATTCATTTTTCTTTCAGTCTACGGTTTCACTTTAACTTGAAACAACTATTGCTTTTTAGTCTTTTGTGCCAACGTCCAAAGAGTCTGAGCTTCAGGACCATGGATTAGTTTTAAAGCTTTCATTACACCCGAGGAACGCCGGGCTATACTGCTAGTTCAATATAACCGTTTTTAAATTGGTTGCTCTTATGAGTCGTCTTGTATGGGAGGCTCGCCATCGTGACAATTACCTCGTCCGTCACGGCACCAACTTATTCAATTAATCAGGTTAATCTGTTATTTTTATTAAAGGTCCTGTGTATGACGGTAAACTGTATCAGGCAGCAAGGCCTCTGATTGGGAGGTTGTGAGGAGCATCGATTGCTGTTGTTCCCAGGTCCACCCTGACCCGGAGTGGTAGCACCTGTTACAGTCCCAGCTATGGGCAAGTAGTTAACCCCCAAACTGGGGTCAAAACACTATAAAAGTATAAAAATAGACTTTTATAGAAATATATATATATAAGAATAGACTTTTATAGAGAATATACATTTTTGAAGGAAAAAAATTATAACCTGCAATACATTTTTTATACAAACATATAAATAAAATAAATAATCAAAGTAATTAATCAAAATCTGACTAAATCAACCTTCTCACTAAAACCAAACGTTAGAAAAAATACCTTAAAAAACCTACCTTTTTGGCATTAAATAAACCACAGAGGTTGATATGCCGTAAAAAAATAAATCAAAGTCAAACTGAAACAACGCACGCAGAGATTAAGCGAGAGAGAATAAGGGAGAAAAGACGAACGGTTGGAAAATGAGAAACAAAAGACAGAAAAAACATTCTTACTAATCTAAAAAGATCTTAAATGTTAAATGACACTAAGAGCATTTACTTTGGACCAAGTTCATGCAAAATGTCTTTGATTTTGTTCAGTTGCCCAGGGCAAAATCTAGGATATGCACCCCCCCACTCCCTACTACATCTCAATTTTCCTAAGGTAGCATTCATATAAAAAACAAAACTTATTCCTAACTTGTAGAAAATAAAGTTAGACGGGAGAATCAATCATACACAAAATAAGGAGTTACTTTCAATCATAATGAGGATCCACGCATACTGTCTTAATATGTATAGGAAAAACTACTAAAAAGTTGTAAGTTTAAAAATGTATTTTTTTGACAGTATTTATATATATATATATATATATATATATATATATATATATATATATATATATATAATATTTCAGACGCTTTCTACGTCACGTGATATAAACATCTCACGACAGACGCTCCTCACGACGAACGCTTCTAGTTTAAATTTTAAAATCATTTGTTTCTGATGAAAGGCCGAGGCCGGTCTGAAATATCAAATATATATATATATATAATAATAGAAATAAATAAATAATTTTAAATACAAAACTAAAAGACATCTTCAGTTTTCTAAAATAAAATAAAAATTCATCAAAATCTGTCTAAATCAATCTTCTCATAACCAAACATTTTTTAAAAATACCTTAAAACTCCACTTTTTTGACATTAAATAACCCACAGAGGTGTTGATATGCCATTAAACAAAACTCATACTCAAACTAAAACTGTTTGCTGAAATTACGGAAGTTGGAACCGGTTCTTAAATTTCTTTGGCCTTCATCGACAATTAAAAAAATAAAATGGCATTTAAAAAAGAAGGAATAAAACCTCGAAATTTGATAAAAATAAACCATAAAACTGTCTTGAAAGAAAAAATGTATTTAGAAAAAGTTGAATGCCAAAGGGAGACAGTAAATAAACAGAAATTCGTTGAAAAATATTTTACAATTAAAAGTGTATTCTAAATTATATACTACAGAAATGCTTTGAAAAACAAACTACAGTCGGTCGTTAACCAGGGCAAGAAAGAGATTGTTAATTATAACACCTCCAAAACGAAAGTCCTCTCTACTATTAATCATCTTCATGACTTCCATCAGCATGGCCAATATTAGCATCCAGGAGAGCAACTCTCTGTGTCTTCTTGGTCTCACGATTTCTATTGACATGTTGTGGAACGATAATATTGAATCACTTGCTGCTAAGCAGATTTGTTCATTGTGTCGTGCTAGACAGATGTTCTTGCCAGAATCAATCTCTAGGGGAATTACTCATTGAGCCTTCTCGGACTATTATATTGAATCAATTGTTATGTCTACTGCCAAGAAAGATCGTTCGCTGTGCCGTGCTAAACAAATATGTTATCCGCTGCCTTCCTCTGTCTCTTTTTCCTTCTATCTGGCCAGTCAGTATCAGGTTCTCCAAGTTCTCCTTCCTTATTGCATGCCCCAGGAACTCCAGTTGTCTCTTCCTGATGCTCAGTATTAGTTTCTTTTTTGCTGCTATTCTTTCCAACATCTCATCGTTGCTTGCATGCTCAGTCCACGATATCCGCAGCATCCTTCTGTAGAACCACATTTCCGCTGCTTCAAGTTTTTTTCCTCATCTTCGATGATATTGTCCAGCATTCACTGCCGTATTGAAGAACTGACATCATATAGCAATCCAGCACTCATTTCTCTTTTCTCACTGCATCAAATAATTGTGCTACATCCGTTCCGGAGCTCCTGCTATGTGTCTGGAGATTCTCGACAAAATCCAAAGAACAATCGGCATAGGTCCCGCCCTGGTAACTCAGTCTCAGTCACTTTCCCATTAGCATAGGTGCACCTCCGCGTCTCGCAGAATCTATTACAACTGAGTCGTGAGTTCGATCCTCACTGGGTGCTCCATACTTTCAGCCTCGTGGCTCATTTAAGCTGCGCTTAGAAAATCCCCTTTCCAACTATCATATCTATTTTCATTGCTAATTAATCTGCTTAGCTTTCCTCGTTGGTATCTCGACTCCACGAATTTAACCACAGTACTAGATGTGGGTTGTGGTGCAGTGGATATCGGCTCGGAACGAGAAATCGGGAAGCCGAGTTCGAATTCCAGTTGAATTCGTTGCATTCACTTACGCGCAAATACCCTTGGGAAAGGTATTAATCAGTCTCTTCCTTCCAGTTATGGGTTAAATAACAGGACAGATAGTGTTCTATAGCCTTGCTTGGTAACCAATCTACCGCAGAAAGCAATGGCAACCTACTGCGGGATAATTTTCTGCTCAGTCAGACACATGATCGCCCAAGAGTGTATCACATTTTCTGCTCAGTCAGAGACATGATCGCCCAAGCGTGTATCACGTATGGCACTTAACTGACTGACTAGATTGGCGGCTAGTTCTGAAAATGTCACTGCTGAAATTGCTATTTAGAATTGTAAATTCTATGCTGATAGTCTCTTCTTTCGCATTTCTCGCTTGTTGAGTTCTCTTCCGGTTTTCTGCTTGCGTGTCAAGTATGGTTTTTAAATATTTCAATTGCAATATCAGTCGCCGTTTTTTGTTTGCTTGAATCCTATCCTTTATTATCGTCACAGTTTCTTTCACACCAAGTAACTCCTTGCATTCTAGTGGCTTTTATTTCCTCGTTTGCGGTGTTTCAAATCAAAAGCTGCGAAAGTTTACTCAAATGTTATCAAAGAGCTTTCCGATTAGTTGTAAAATGTCATTGCAAATACATGTGAATACATAATTGAGATAGAGTATGAGCTTTGATTTGTTTAACGGCATATCAACCTCTGTGGGTTATTGAATACCAAAAAGGTGGTTTTAAGTGATTTTCTTTTTAATGTTTGGTTATAGTGAGAAGGTTGATTCAGTCTGATTTTGATGAAAAATTGAATATTTTAGATTTTTGTTATTTTAGAAAACTGAAGATGTCTTCTAGTTTTGTATTCAAAAATGTATTGTTGGTAATATTGTTCCTTCAAAAATGTATATATTTCTATAAAAGTCTAATTTTTATACTTTCATATCGTTTTTACCCCAGTTTTGGAATAAATTACTTAACCATTTAACAAGAGCCTTACCCAGCCTTTAAGCTGAGTCTACGGGTTATATTTAGCTGAGCTTATGGGCTCAGATGCCCTACATTAACTGACCTCGTGTCGCATCAGCTTCGGTGAGAAGGTGGTAAATACCAGTGTGAACTGGTTCATTTTCGAGTGAACCGCCACTCCCTCTTGGTGAACTCTCTTCTGCCCCCGGGCTAGGAAGAACCTAAATGTGACTCTACTAGATGGTAGAGTAACGTATGGGGGTGAACATGCAAGAGCACGACCCAGCCTTAAGCAGGGTATACGGGTTATATTTGGCTGAGTTTAAGGGTTCAGAATCCCCACATTAACTGACCTTGTGTCGCATCAGCTTCCGTGAGAAGGTGGTAAATACCAGTGTGAACTGGTTCATTTTCGAGTGAACCGTATCGTTTTTACCCCAGTTTTGGAATAAATTACTTAACCATTTAACAAGAGCCTTACCCAGCCTTTAAGCTGAGTCTACGGGTTATATTTAGCTGAGCTTATGGGCTCAGATGCCCTACATTAACTGACCTCGTGTCGCATCAGCTTCGGTGAGAAGGTGGTAAATACCAGTGTGAACTGGTTCATTTTCGAGTGAACCGCCACTCCCTCTTGATGAACCCTCTGCCCCCGGGCTAGGAAGAACCTAAATGTGACTCCGCTAGATGGTAGAGTAACGTATGGGGGTGAACATGGAAGAGCACGACCCAGCCTTAAGCAGGGTATACGGGTTATTTTTGGCTGAGCTTAGGAACTCAAAATCCCCACCCTAATTGACATTGTGTCGCGTTCGCCTTGGTGGTGAGGTGGTAAATACCGTGTGGACGCATTCTCCATCTTTTGCTTGTCCCACTCAAATTACCAACTTAAAGTGTTGGGGGCCATCTATATTTTATATCTAAAACCTTCATTATGTAAACGGAAGGTTCATATTTTGGACCGCCAAACCATTTTCGTCTAAAAATATATTTCTTTATTAACCTCGATTTAGCTTTGTTGAATGAGGTTCGAAACGGGTTAGCTAGCCCGTTATTCAATTTCGTTTTTTAAATATTATCTACCTCATCAGTGATAATAAAATTGTCTACGGTGGTTATGAAATTTTCTCCCATTAACCATATTTTCAATATATATATATATATATATATATATATATATATATATATATATATATAGTGATCCGCAGATAGATCTGTTTCGCAGCTCATCAGTACGGTTAGACATCCGATTACTTTTAACCCAGGATTGAAACCCGACCGAATTGGCGTCAGTCGGCGATTCTACCTCTGAGCAATGGTCGCTCGTTAGAAGGAGGCAGACATTTAGCATATGATGTATCATACGCCAATAGCCAGAGTGCTCTAATTCATTACTAAATGAGCGATGCGTAGATGCTAGAGTAGCTACTATTTTATTTTCATATATATATATATATATATATATATATATATATATATATATATATTCAAATACCATTATGAACACTTAAATATCATAACATGTATAATAGCAACAACAATAAATATACAAATAAACAAAAGGTTCACGGCCTCTCACACTTTTTATTCTATACCAGTTTCTCTCATTTCTTTTTCCAATATATATATATATATATATATATATAAATACTTTAATCTAACCGTAAAAAGCAGGAAGGTAAATTCCCAAACCCGACCCTAATTAATATTAAATATTAAATTTTAATATTAAAAAATGATACAGGAGGAGAGCTCCATGTAATAAAAATTACAGAGCAAATATAAATTAAATTAAATTTTTTCAAAGATGTTGAATGCACATTTCGACATGAAATCCCCGAAGGGGATAACACATCACCTCAGCAACAAATGCTATCCCGAAACCGGAGATAATTTGATGTAAATTATGTCTATTTTCTCTTTTCAACTCATAGATAGAATTGTAAAAAAATAAAAATAAAAAATAAAAAAAGGGAAAAAATGGTATCGTCTGGGTTCACAAAAAGGGGAAGAGGACAGTAAAGTAAACGCCGTCTGTTCAGTTTACTTTACTGTCCTCTTCCAATGATGAAGACAGTAAAGTAAACGCCGTCTGTTCAGTTTACTTTACTGTCCTCTTCCCCTTTTTGTGAACCCAGACGATACCATTTTTTATTTTTTATTTTTTTACAATTCTATCTATGAGTTGTAAAGAGAAAATAGACATAATTTACTTCAAATTATCTCCAGTTTGAGGATAGCATTTGTTACTGAGGTGATGTGTTATTCCCCTTCGGGGATTTCATGTCGAAATGTGCATTCAGCATCTTTGAAAAACTTTAATCTAATTTATATATATATATTCAAATATATACTCGGAAAGTGACAAAATTCAGTACTTTTTTTGATAGCGTAATTGCTCTGCCTCGGTAATTAAGACATGGAGCACTTTCTTTTAATGTTCAGATTGGTGTCTGCCATTTCGGTGTTTATATATCCTTTTCCTTTTTTTATTGGTTTGTTTCTTGGGTATTGATTTATTGGCATTGTTTTTTATTTTCTGTCTTCACTTGGCATCACTTGTTTTACCAACACCTTAACTTGTTGTACATACATACATATATAATTTTTTCACTTTAAACGTTATTTTTAATTGATACTCGTATTTAGTATACAGTATATTTACTTTCATCAATCGGCCTGAATGTTTGAAAAATCTTATTAAAGAAAAAAAATTGTTCTTTTCGGTAGGTATCGAATCTGCCTCTTTCAGGGCAGAGAGAGCAATTCGTTTAGCCAGGCACACCTTAACGACTAGCCCACTTCTAGAAGAGCGGTTAAAGAGGCGAGGCCAAAGCACAGTAATATATTGGCGAAAAGATTTCATCATTTTACTATTGAAATGGTTAGATGTAACCGTAAGTTCTATGTTAACAGTTTCTTTATTTGCACTTCTTGTTTATGGAACTCTCTTCCAGTTTTTTGCTTTCCAGTCAAGTTTGATCTTTAAAAACTCAAGCGCAATATCAGTCGTTATTATCTCCCTGTTTATTTTTCTGTTCTGTTATTGTTCTTACTCCGTAACATCCTGCGGCTTAGTGGCTTTGTTTTCTTGCTTGGAGTCAAATTATATATATATATATAATTTGACTCCAAGCAAGAAAACAAAGATATATATATATATATATATATATATATATATATACCATTTGTCCGTGTATTGAATACTATTGCCATATCTGGTCGGATGGTCCTGCTGTTTATCTTGAGGTTCTCAACAATGTCCAAAGGAGGATCTGCAACCTAATCAATCCGCTCGCTTTTATTCATTTTATCACCGACGTGATGTGGCCTCCCTCTGTCTTTTCTACAAGTATTTTTATAGCATTTCTCAGTGATGAGTAAGAGGAGTAGGTCATGGGGTGTATCAGGAAGTGGATAAGAGAAGGATGAGAATACTGCTGTGATGAGAGTTGAGTGAACGGAGAAAAGAGCGCGAGAGAAAGGATGTGAGTCAGCGAATTTAAATGTAAGGTCAATAGTGTGGCTGTCGGGGAAGCAAGTATACGGAAGGGAATTCTACAGGCGGGAATTGCGAGAAAAGAAGCTGAGAGAGTAGAAGTTTTGTCAGGATTTCAATATCCTATATAAATATAACAATATCCTATTTAAATACAAACACAAACACACACATCCGCAGACAGACCTGTTTCGCTGTATCACAGCTCATCAATATGGTTAGACATCCGATTGCTTCTAGCTAGGATTGAAACACGACCGAATTGACTTCAGTCGGCGATTTTTGCTATGGGCGCTCGGTAGAATAAGGCGGACTTTAGCGTGTTATATACAATGTAAACATACGCCAGTAGACTAGAGTGTTCAAAGTCATTACTGAATAAACAATATAGCTACTCTGGCATATACGCATCGTTCATTCAGCAATGAATTAGAACACTCTCAGGTATTGGGCGTGTATAATGATAATATACACGCTAAAAAGTCCGTCTCCTTCTACCGAGCGTCCGTAGCTCAGAGACAAAATCGCCGACTGACGCCAATTCGGTCGATTTTCAATCCTGAATAAAAGGTAATCGGCTGTTTAACCGTATTGATGAGCTGTGATACAGCGAAACAGATCTGTCTGCGGATGACTATATATATATATATATATAGTTATGCTAACAACCATACACCATGAAAATGGATAATATATTTTCTGAAGCAATCAGCATCAACAATCATTTGGATAATTTTTTCGCGCGTTAATTCAAAAGAAGACTTTCGCTCGCGTACAAAAAAACAAAAAAAGAAAAAAAAAAAACACACACAATAAGTAATTTGTAATGAAACATGTATTTGAGATGGGTTGCTGCCTATTGGAATTACTGGTACTTCATCAATGTCCCGCTTGAACTGAGTCAAAGCTGTTAAACAGAGTACATTTACATGCAATTGGCCATTTTCACTGCTAAGAAGCATTCTCAGTAGTTAATTGTATGGCTAATGAAATTGTATTGCCAGCCATTTTAATGCTGGAGTTAATTAAAAATCACCAAAAAAGTTATCGTTAAGAGCCACCAATTAATGCTGCCATTACTGACAAAATGGCATAAGGTTTGTTTTTTTAATTTAATGTTTCCTATTTCATTATAGAGTTATTTCAGCATTAAGTATTATTAATAGTTCAAAATAATACGTCTGATTAGTTTTGTAAACAGCTTGTGACATTGCGCTAGATTTCTTCTTTAAGTGCCATGTCCTTTCAGGACGTAGGTGATAATAGAATTCCACTTCCCCATCTCCCTTGTCGCTATTAACACATTTTTTTGCGAGATTAAATTTTGGACTGAGGCTCTTGCTAAGGTCACCCAAACTTAAGTTAGTATAACTATAGATTCGATCCTAGACATTTTAAGCCAGTAGTTAAGAATTGATTTATTTGCTACAACATTGGAATAATTCACAATATATATTGGGAACAAACCGCCTTCATAGAGATACGTGACCTTGCCGTCGGATTTATTATTGGTTTGGTTTGTTCAACGGCATATCAACACCCTTATGCTTTATTTAATGCTAAAATTTAATTTTCTTGGGCACTTCAATATATATATATATATATATATATATATATAGCATAATGATAATCCACGTATATTGTCTTAATATGTATAAGAAAAACTACTATAAAGTTGTAAGTTTTTTTTGGCAGTATTTATTTATTTCTATTATTATATATATATATATTTGATATTTCAGACCGGCCTCCTCGACGGATGCTTCTAGTTTAAGTTTTAAAATCATTTGTTTCTGATGAAAGGCCGAGGCCGATCTGAAATATCAAATATATATATATATATATATATATATATATATATATATATATAATAATAGAAATAAATAAATACTGTAAAAAAATACATTTTTAACTTACAACTTTTTAGTAGTTTTTCCTGTATACACGAAATTATTTGTTTGAACATTATTTTTTGATCGATACTCGTATTTATTCTGTTTATAATCAAACAGTATCATATATTTATTTCTACCGGCCTGATTATTTACGAGAAATTTTTGTTACGAAAATGTGCGCCATTCGGCAGAATTCGAACATGCGACCCCTATCCACATCGGGGAAGGCACCAATTGATCTGGAACGTCTTAGACCTCGCGGTAGAAATAAATATATAATACTGTTTGATTATAAACAGAATATCTACTTAAATCAGTCAATTAAGTGGCATACGTGATACACGCCTTTGCCGATCATGTCTCGAAAGATACATGACTGACTAGGCAAAAGATTATCCCGCAGTAGGTTGCCATTACGAGTATTAAAAATAATGTTCAAACAAATCATTTCAAATTGTCGGTTGTTTATAACCAGTTTCGTTAATCTCCGTTAGTTTCCGTTATATATATATATATATATATATATATATATATATATATATATATATATATTCTAAACATATACTGTTAAATATAAGAGACAATGAATGTCTATTATGTTTAATCATGAGCCGTTCTAAACGTCGTATTTTTGCTTTAATTTCAGTTGAAAATAAAGACAAAAATTCTCCAACATTTGGATAATTATTTATTAGTTTTCTTCTAAGCTTTCGGCTCACATGAGCCATCTTCAGAGAGGTTGTTTAAACTGAAATATTATAAAATCCACCATCACCGACGATTTTATTTTGTGTTGACATAAAACTCCGCTTGGCAACGGCAATAGTTACCAAAAATAATAAACGCAGTTCTTAAGTTTGCGATGCGGTTTTATGACGTCACACCGCGGGATAGCACGAAATGACAACAAAACCATGTAGTCAAATGCAATGTAATATGTTATTTCCTGTTTTATTTGACGTTTTATGAGGTTCCATTGAATTTTCTTGGTGTTAGGATCATTTAATGCTGCGGCATCATGTAACTTAAATTTAGTATATCGAGGCAGCAAGTAATTTCTATATATATATAGGAAAAACTATTAAAAAGTTGTAAGTTTAAAAATGTATTTTTTTGACAGTATTTGTTTATTTCTATTATTATATTTTATATTTTAGACCGTCCTCGGCCCTTCATCAGAAACAAATGATTTTAAAATTTAAATTAGAAACGTATTTCGCGAGAGCGTCCGTGGAGAGAGATTGTTTACATCACGTGACGCAGAAAGCGACAGATTTTTAAAAAAATATTTGTAAACGTAAACCTATCTTTAATTATACTTATAAATTTTGTTTTAGAGAAAAAATTTTTTTAATTGTATCTAAAAAAGTTTAGCTATTGAAATATTTGTAAAGATTCAAAACACCTAAGTCCCTATTTAACCCTAGCTTGTGTGTATTTAATTTTAAAATCCATTTTTAATTGTTTTTCCTATACATATTAAGACAGTATACGTGGATCATCACTATGCTATATACTGTTGCGAATTTTTTTTTCTGTGAAAATGTATGCTAATATTTTTATAATAAGAATGTATTTTTATATTTCCATGTTTAACCCCCGTTTGTAGGTTCACTATTTGACCATAGCTGACCATAGCTGACTTCTTGATGTTATCAGTTGGGAGGAAGCGGTCCCAGCTTGCGACACATTTAGAAAGTGCCTCAAAAACCATATTACAGGTCGACTAAAGTCTTATTGTGAGTAAAATTGGGTAAACAGGAACTTTTAGGAGCAGTCGAGGATTTGGGCGTCCTGGCCTTGTTCAGACGGTTTGTTCACGCTAAATAACACGCTCTCTCCCAGAAACTGTAACTAAGGTCCGCTCAGCATAGTTATTCTGGTGGGCTCTGTGGGTGTTGAACAAAAACAAATGTACATGGGCAGAGGTCTGCTACGGGGATTAGCTAGCCGCTCACGTAGACAGAGATCCTTAGATACGATTGGCCAGCCATATATATATATAGTCATCCGCAGACAGATCAGTTTCGCTGTATCACAGCTCATCAGTACGGTTAGACAGCCGATTGCTTTTTACCCAGGATTGAAACCCTACAGAATTGGCGTCAGTCGGCGATTCTACCTCTGAGCTATTGGGCGCTCGGTAGAAGGAGGCAGACATTTTAGCGTGTATATTATCATTATACACGCCCAATACCCGAGAGTGTTCTAATTCATTGCTGAATGAACGATGCGTAGATGCTAGAGTAGCTACTGTTTTTCAAAGTCTACTATTCTTCCAGGGTGTGAGAGCGTAAATAGTCATCCGCAGACATATATGTTTCGCTGCATCACATCTAATCAGTACGGTTCAGTCAGTCAGTTAAGTGCCATACGTGATACACGCTTGGGCGATCATGTCTTGAAAGAGACATGACTGACTGGGCAGAAGATTATCCCGCAGTAGGTTGCAATTGCTTTCTGCGGTAGATTGATTGCCGACCAAGGATATAGAACCCAATCTGTCCCATTATTTAACCCATAACTGAAGGGAAGAGAGGAATTAATACCTTTCCCAAGGGTATTTGCGCGAAAGTGAATGCAATGAATTCAGCTGGAATTCGAACTCGGCTCCCCGATTTCTCGTTCCGTGCCGATATCCAATGCACCACAACGGACATACCATACGGTTAGACAGCCGATTAATGTAAATGCTTTGCTAATGATTTTACTGATAAATGCATTGGAAATCAGGAAGAAATGGGTTGTCAGTGACCAGGAATTAATGCAAGCATTGCTGACAGAACGCTATTAGATGTATAATGTAAAAACATTTTTCATGATTTTACTAAAGTGACGCATGGAAAAGCGACTGTCAGTGGCCCGAAATTAAGCTAAGCAAGAAAAGGAGTAAATCTTTTGTAGCTCGGCTATACGGTATGCGCAAAATATATCTCAGAATGTCCTGCTTTATTTAAAATTACCTTGACCCAGTGGGGAAACTAAAAGAAATATGTACGTGTTTTTACAAACCTTCCTACTCAAGATTTATTTCTGTCTTGTGAAATACATTTTATCGAGAACAAGTGTCTGTTGAAGAGGCTACAAACAAAGAGTAATCTTCGTCACGTAAAAATGAATACGTGATACACAGTCTTTTTTTTTTTAAACCCTTTTTTATTTTTGTTTGTTTGATTTTCAGTTACTCGTAAAATCTGCTCAGGTTTACAGGCTAAATATTTTATTATTTTATTTTCCAAGTGTCAAGTGCAAAATTTTGAGAGATGGCGATTTTCTAAGCGTAGATATGGCACAAGACCAAAGGAACCTATAAATGGAGGAAAGAGACTGATAACTATCTTGCCCAAGGGTATTTGCGCGAAAGTGAATGCAAGAAATTCAGCTGGAATTCGAACTCGGTTCCTCGATTTGTCGTTCTGCGTCGATAACCATTGCACCACAACGCACATCCGCTATAACGTTAGACTTATAAATATATTATAACTTAAATTTAAAATCGACTCCCCGATTTCGTGTTCCGAGTCGATATCCACTGCACCACAACGTACAACCCTTCCTTCATTCAGTCAGTTAAGTGATGCACGCTTGGGCGATCATGTCTCGAAAGAGACATGACTGACTGGGCAGAAGATTATCCCGCAATATGTTGCCATTGCTTTCTGCGGTAGACTGGTTGCCGACCAAGGCTATAGAACCCAATCTGTCCTATTATTTAACCCATAAATGGAGGGAAGAGACGGATAAATACCTTTCCCAAGGGTAACTGATCTAGTGAGACACGCTTGTTAGCCATTACACGACATCGAAACGCCCAAACGATTTTCGAAGCGTAGCTTTAGATGTGACACAAGGCCAAAGGGATCACCCAGTGAGGATCAAATTCACTACCCACTCTTAACTGATCTGGTGAGACAGGCTTGTTAGCCATTACAAACCATTTTCTGCTGTAGATTGGTTGCCGACCAAGGCTATAGAACCCAATCTGTCCTATTATCTGACCCATAACTGGTGGGAAGAGACGGATTAATACCTTACCCAAGAGTATTTGTGCGTAAGTGAATGCAAGGAATTAAACTGGAATTCGAAATCGGTTCCCTGATTTGTTGCTCCGAATCGATATCCATTGCACCACAACGCACATCCACGGTTAATATTAGACTTCTAAATATATTATAACTGTTTTGTTTTTTTTTCTCGGCTACCTTATTCTATCATATTCTACCTTATCATATTCTACTTTATGCGATGACAAATCTAATAATTTTTTCTCGGTATAACGCATAATGGTTAATTTTACAAGACAAATCTGAACATATATTTCAAGTCTGTTTTGTTTCTACCTCAGCATCATGTTTTCTTGTACGTAATGTGGCAATTAAGAGTTGAAAAAGAGAGAAAGATCAAATCGCTGTTTCAAAAAGCGAGACGTAAAAATAACTTTTGACGACATGGGATGGTCAGAAAGACATATTCTACATTTTACTTGCCTCGCGGGGAATTATATTGGTTCATTGACAGATCTTGTGGCGATACATGTCCCAAGTAATTTGGGGCAAGGTAGGCTTTTAGTCAATCCTTGTAGCCGCTAGGTTAGATTCGGTCTATCAATATTTGTTATCAATCCTAAGCAAAATAAACAGGGAAAGTTTTTTTTTTTTGTGATATTGTCTCTTTCTGTCTTTTCGCTCATGTACGTTTCCTTGTCTGTGTTATATATATAATTGTGTTTTGGGGCAGCAACCCTTCTTTTATACAGGTTTCATTGAAGACAACTGACAAGACACTGCGATTTAGCTTCTTCATTATATTTTTCTTGCTGTCGTGCAAGTGATTTCTATTGGGGGCGTAAGGTAATGGCTATGTCACGTTGAAACTCCAATTTCCACACGATCAGCGAACGTAAGCAACGTCGAGCCTAGTCATCGCTTGAGAATATCAGGTGTTGTAAACTTGGATGTGCGGGTGGTGTA
Source organism: Ascarosepion bandense (assembly GCA_037127315.1). Taxonomy (NCBI): domain Eukaryota; kingdom Metazoa; phylum Mollusca; class Cephalopoda; order Sepiida; family Sepiidae; genus Ascarosepion; species Ascarosepion bandense. The sequence goes on from JBBBDQ010000707.1 coordinate 4,214,906, forward strand.
ATGGAATTGTTAATTAGAGAGCCGAGTTCTAATTCCGTTGGGTTCGTTATATTCACTTACGCGCAAATATTCTTGAGAAAGGTATGAATCCACCTCTTCTCCTCCAGCTATGGATTAAATCGTAAAACTCGTATTTTATTTATGCGTCCTGCACCCTCAGGACGTAGGCGATCTTGGCTCTCTACAACTTTCTTTTCCTTGTAGGTCTTTATGAATGTATTTTTTGTTATTTCTTCTAAGCCCTGTTCCATTTTTCATTTATTCAAGCTCACTAAGTATGTTACGCGCTGTTTTTTGTCTTTCTTGCCTTGTGAGTTGTAAATTTTCCAAAGACGCTTTCCTCCTTATGTGCTGTAGAAACCTCAACTGTCTCTTCCTGATATTAAGCATAAGTTTCCTTTTCCATTTTCTCAAAAACATCGTCATTGCTTCCAATGTTCGGTGCCTAGTATTCTCAGCAACTGAATATCTGTTGCTTCGAGTCTCTTCTTCATCTTTGAGGAGGTTGTCCAAGACTTGTATCACGAAACTATTATTATTGCCCCTACCCATTCTTACACCCTGAAAATATTTCCTGCCTTGAAATAATCTGTAAAGTGTTGATAACACCTAGAAATCGAATCAACCAATCAATTTCTAGCCTTAGACGAAAAGTTCTTACACATACCATGTACAAAAAATTTTTTTTAAAATCATGATATAAATGCAAGGAAAATATGATGAAAAGCTTAATTGTTGTACGTTGTCAGTGAAGACGATTGACAACGTACAACAATTAAGCTTTTCATCATATTTTCCTTGCATTTATATCATGATTTTAAAAAAAAAATTTGTACATGGTATGTGTAAGAACTTTTCGTCTAAAGCTAGAAATTGATTGGTTGATTCGATTTATATATATATATATATATATATATATATATATATATATAGGAACGCTACGGCCAATCCCTTTGTTTTTGTTGTTCACTGAAGATATTTGAGTTTAAGGTCAAAAGATGAACGTAAGAGTTGAGAATTTCAGTTTCGGTTTCCTAGTATTTACATTCAGATGTCTTAAACATACCATTTCTTGTTTTTAACCCACCCATTATTTAAATGAGCAAAATTAATGTAACACGAGACTGACAGGTGTTTCTTGTTGCCCAGATGTTGCCTTTTAGATTGATTGCTTAAACATTAAATAGCTCTGAATGACTATTTTTGGTTTTAGTCTTGGTTTTCACCTGTAGGGATGTGCGTTGTAGTGCAGTGGATATCTGCTCGGAACGAGAAGTCGGGGAGCCGAGTTCGAATTCTTTCGAGACATGATTGCCCAAGCGTGTTTCACGTATGGCACGTAACTGATTGACTTTCACCTGTAAAGACTGTATTTCTTGTTAAAAGGATCAACCAACATGAAGACGAGAGAGCTTTATATGGGAGGAAAACAAGCCATTTTGAATCTAAGAAAAAATAGAAAATCAATCAGCAACATTGGACAAAAATTGGGCAGTGCCAACACATCAATTTAGAATGTCCTGAAATAAAGAAATTGTTGGTGTACTGAGTAAAATAGAAAACAGGTCGGCCAAGGTAAAGAACAACAGTTGTTGACAGTAACACTGTTAGAGGGTCCTGGGCATGACGGTAAACTGCATCCAGCAACAAAGCCTCTGATTGGGAGGTTGTGAGGAGCATGAAACCACCTCTTAATTGCTGTTGTTCCCAGGTCCACCCTGACTTGGAGTGCCATACGTGAAACACGCTTGGGCGATCATGTCTCGAAAGAGACATGACTGACTGGGCAGAAGATTATCCCGCAGTAGGTTGCGATTGCTTTCTGCGGTAGACTGGTTGCCAGCCAAGGCTATAGAACCCAATCTGTCCTGCTATTTAACCCATAACTGAAAGGAAGAGAAGGTGACGGATTAATACCTTTCCCAAGGGCATTTGCGCGTAAGTGAATGCAAGGAATTCAACTGGAATTTGAGCTCGGCTCCCCGATTTCTCGTTCCGAGCCGATATCCATTGCACCACAACGCACATCCGCTAATAGTCAGATAAGTGCCATACGTGATACACGCTTGGGCTATCATGTCTCGAAAGAAACATGACTGACTTGGCAGAAGATTATCCCGCAGTAGATTGTCATTACTTTCTGCGGTAGACTGGCTGCCGAACAAGGCTATAGAACCCAATATGTCCTGTTATTTAACCCATAACTGGAGGGAAGAGACGGATTAATACCTTACGAAAGGGTTTTTGCGAAAGTGAATGCAAGGAATTAACCTGGAATTTGAACTCGGGTCCCCGATTTCGCGTTCCGACTCGATATCCACTGCACCACAACGCACATCCTACCTCTGTGGTACCCCGACTTAATGAATTTAAATAAAATCATTAATAATGATTTTTCTCACTTTCAGCAACCTCTTGCTTCTTAGTGGCTTCATCACCTTGCATGAGGAGGAATACTTTTTTGCAAATTGCTAATTACTTTACTATGGAATCAATTAATTACTTTACTATGGAAACATTAATGAAAATCAGTGAGTAAGGAATTATTAAAGTTCGTGAACTGATTCAAGCGTTACCGAGAAAAATAAGGCTATTATATTCATGATTATTACTATTTGCTTTTATTATTTGCCTTTCAGCCATGTATGTTTTGTCGAGTAACGCCTTCTCTCAATGCAGTCACCGACAAAAAAGAAGTACAGTAAAAATGCCGGCAGGCATTTATCTTTCCTTTATATATTAGTATTTGAAAAAAAAAATGGCCTGATGTGGGTCTACGCTTGGATGTTGAGAATGTTTTTCGACTCCAAGACCTTATTGGCGACACGTCTAACTCTAAAAACGCCCTTTTGTATTGTTTCGGAAATGTCGGTTAGTTGAACCTCGCAGCTGAACATAACAAAGTGAATCGGAAATAAATATTAAATATAGATATTTAATGCTATTTCCATCAGAATTAAAAATTAGCAAAATTAACATTGACTTATGTATATAAAAAATATGTGTATTTCAAAAGGCCTGTGTGAAACCCAAAGCTTTCATTTCGTTTGAAATTGACGTAGGCTTTCTAAAAGGAGTGGAGATAACTCAATTGACTTAATTTTCGTCGGAATTTCCATAAGTTCTGTTATATTAAATAATTTTTTTAAAAAGTGACTTATCTGACTAGTCGACTTAATAAGTCAATTACAAACAATCGGATAAATCAAATGAAATTTATTTATTGAAATCGTAGACTGAAAGAAAAATGAATGTCAAATTTTGATTTCCTGGTATCGATATCAAATGAGATTTTTTCGTTGTAAACTGAATTTTGAAGTAAATAGTATCATGGCTGAGACTAAGAACTATAATTATACCTACTTAGAACCAAACCCGAAGCAAAAACTAAAATAAAAGGGCTGAAAAAAATACAGACATACAGGAAGATAAACAGACACACACACACAAACATCTTGCCTTATATATATATATATATATATATATATATATATATATATTATCGATGTTCTGCATAATTATTAGAACTGCAACCTTGAAACTTCTCAATATCGTTTCTTATGTCTTTGTCTATGAGTGTATCAAAATTGATTAAAATCGGACCACTCCTTCTATAACCCGATTTTTTCGATTATCGATATTTATCGGGGGTACCTCGACACAAAACCTAGCTAAGAACACTCGCAGACGCTTATAGCACAACTGTGTAAATTTTCAAGAAAATCGGTTCAGCCGTTTCGGAGTCTATAGGTAACGGAAACACACACACACACACACACACACACACAAAGTTCCATTTATAAATATTGAATATCATAGCCCTATTGTTATTCGGTGAATCATATCCGATTAACTAGCAGAACATTGAATATTTCATGGATTTCTTATGTGAATTTTCTGATCAACGATAATTCTTAATATATGTCCAGATGATGGAACAGCGGTTAGGTTTTAAATGGGTGTCTTCTGGTAGATTTATACTGGCTTTTAGGAAATTATTTCTCGAAACATCTATTGTCAATTGAATCTACTATGCTAAATCAGTCTGTTAAGTTCCATATGTTATACACACTTGGGTGATCATGTCTATTTCGAGCCAATACTGATAAGGCAGAAGATTTTCTCGAAGTAGGTTGACATTTCTTTCAGCGGTAGATTGGTTGCCAACCAAGGCGATACACTCCAATCTGTCTTGCTATTTGACCCATACCTGGAGGAGGTGATATGGATTCATACATTTACAAATTGAATGCAATGAATTCAACTGGAATAAGAACTCTACTCAGAATAGTTAGGTTCTATAGCCTTGGTTAGCAGCCAGTCTACCGTAGAAAGAAAAAACAATCTACTGCGATAAAATCTTCTGCCTTGTTTGGCAACCAGTCTACCAGAGAAAGTAATAAACTTCTGCGGGAAAATCTTCTGCCTAGTTATCGATGAATCGTAAGAGACATGATCGCCCAAGTGTGTTTCACGTATGGCACTTAACTGATTGTTATCATAGTTTAAACTCACATTAGGTTCTATAGCCTTGTTTGGCAACCAGTCTACTGCAGAAACTAATAACAACCTACTGCGGGAAAATCTTCTGCCTAGTCAGTCATGGATCGCAAGAGATATGACCGCACAATCGTGTATCACGTACGGCACTTGAGTGACTGTTACCACACCCGGTTGATAAACGGGTTTTGCATAGGGTCATCACCCCTACGTGTAAAAAGAAAAAAAATTAAAGGCAAGCTACAAAAGCGTCGTGGACTCATTCGTCGATGACTTATGCTTCACTGAGAGCGATGGGCCTTTTTAAAATGATTAAAGTGTCTTCTTTGTTTATTTTATATTAGAATTTAACTTAAAATATTATATACCCGTTATCTTGAACATGATCTAGCAGCACGCTTTAACTCATGCAGTTGAGGTACGTAGGAGGAAAGCCCATCAGAACAATTACCTATTACAATTGAAAATATTTCTAGAAAAGGCAGAGGGAAGCCACGTCACGTAACGTTGGCTTGCCAATAAATCCTGTTCGGCGATTCTCTGTCTCGAGTTTTCTTATTGAGTCTGTTCGTTACAGTTCCTATATAAATATAGTGTAAACACAATATCTCCTCTCAGAAATATAGACAAATCCTGAAGAAGATCGTAGCGTACCATGGTCAAAACATCGTGAATATGCCAATAAAGATGGTTGCAATAGTCCAAACAATATGAATACTATAAATAGTTACAATAGCTAATCTCGGCAGATCATTCCCAATGATTAAATTGTCCTATTAGTTTTATATCATTCTCTTTCAGAATTTAACTTAAAGGATTATATACCCGCCATCTTGAAAGAAAGAAGAAATGTTGTTGTTAAACGGAACACATCTCAGTTAACCTATTTCTACACACGTTTTTTAGAAATTTATAAAAACTATTATCTAACACTAGTAAGTCTATTAGTATTAGGTTGTTTAAGAATAAACTTTTTAATTGTTTTCTAGTAATTTTTATAATAATTGCACAAAAATATATTACTCATTAGTAATTATTAAAGTGTCTTCTTTCTTATTTTTATATCAATCTATTTAAGAATTGAACTTAAAAACATTTTATACCACTTCATGTATGTTGTAGCGGAACATGCTGATGAACCTTCATACATCGAAAACGATGGGTGGGTCTCTATATATCAGAGTTTTTCAACCGGGATCAGCGGAACCATAAGGTTCCGTAACAGGTTCCTAAGTGTTCTCCGAGAACAAGTCAGATAAGCTAATGCACTTTTGACTTTTTTTTTATTTCATTTTTTTTTTTTTTTTTAATCATATCACCCCAAGCAAGGCGATAACACCACTGATGCGCAGGGGGCTACGTAAGAGTGAAAAGATTGGAAAAGAGAAATCCGGAAACCACATCCTAAACAGGGAACAAGGGATGAGCCTCTTCACCTGTTCAATAGACGTGGGTGGAGTGTGAACCGGGCGATGTAAAATTACTAAACATGCACAATATTGGTTATTGTGATATTGTAATATATACATCTTTATATACCACTTCATGTATGTTTGTATCGGCTCAAAACGAAAAATCGAAGTTCGAATTTCAGTTGAATTCCTTGCATTCATTTACGAGCAAATACCTTTTGGAAAGGTATTAATCCATCACTTCCCTCCAGTTGTGGGTTAAATAACAGGAAAGATTGGGTTCTATAGCCTTGGCTGGCAACCAATCTACCGCAGAAAATAATGGCTACGAACTGTGGAATAATCTTCTGCCCAGTCAGTCTTGTCTCTTTCGAGACATTAATACCTTAGCGTGTATCACATATGGTACTTAACCGACTGATTCCTTCATCTTGAACCTGAGATGCGATAAATATTTTTTCATGAGTTCAAGTTTTGTTATAATGTATTTGAAACTGCTGACAACATTAACAGGTCATGGAGTGAAAGATCTACTTGTGATTGTACAATAAGGTGCTAGTTTCTGAAATATCGCAGTGGGGATACGAGTCTTGAAAGTCAGGGTGGTAAAGAACGTCTGTCTGTAAAAATATCTGGAAACACTAGTCGAACGAACCCACATCAAAATGTGAGAGAAATGTCTCTGTTGATGGGGGTCAGCATTCCAAGAATATCGGACGATCTCAAGAAAATAAACAAAAGGCATGAACATAATCAGGGCATCAAGAGCGGAACATGCTGATGAACCTTCATACGTCGAAAATGATGGGTGGGTCTCTATATATCAGAGTTTTTTAACCGGGATCACCGGAACCATAAGGTTCCGTAACAGGTTTCTAAGTGTTCTGCGAGAACAAGTCAGATAAGCTAATGCACTTTTGACTTTTTATTTAATTTCATATACGTAAAATTACTAAACATACACAATATTGGTTATTGTAATATTGTAATATATACATCATCCCATCTAACCTATTATTAAAAAATATAACAATCATTAGGAATATATTTAGTTACGTGTCAGTTTATACACTTTTACTGAAGTATCTCTACTCATTCGCTGAAAAGAAAAACAGCATAGCATGAGGCCCCAAACTTAATAAGTACAAAGTTTTATCATTAAAATGTTTGTTATTATTAAGATATAATATATTTAATATAGTTCAATATATTTTTTAATAATTAAAAAAAAAAACCTTTCTAACACGTTCGAAATTTTTGTTAAAAATCTTTTCTTTTTTTTTTCGTCAGCAATTTTTACAAGCAAACGTAATATTACACAACTCACAGGCACAGGTTTCGCGTTTGAGAAGCATGTTTCAATTTATCAAATGGCTCTGAAAGTAACATTTTATAGCCCATTTATTGATTCACAGGACATTTTGCCTTCATTTACCTTATGATGTCTTTTCAACATTGCCAGTGGGTACTGGGCATGTCGGTAAACTGCATCCGGTATCAAGGCCTCTGATTGGGAGGTTGCGAGGAGCATGGAACCACCTCTTAATTGCTGTCGTTCCCAGGTCCACCCTGATCCAGAGTGGTAGATCCTGATAGGGTCCCGGCTAGAGACAAACAGTTAATCCCACAAACTGGGGTCAAAACATTATGAAAGTATAAAAATACACTTTTATAGAAATATATACATAAAAATAGACTTTTATAGAAAAATATATATTTTTGAAAGAAAAGTATTACCAACAATACATTTTTGAAGAAAAAATATTACCAAGACATTTTTGAAAGAAAAATATGACCAACAAGAAATTTTTGAAAGAAAAATATGACCAACAACACATTTCTGAAGGAAAAATATTACCAACAATACATTTTTGAAGAAAAAATATTACCAAGACATTTTTTAAAGAAAAATATGACCAACAACACATTTCTGAAGGAAAAATATTACCAACAATACATTTTTGAAAGTAAAATATTACCAAGACATTTTTTTGAAAGAAAAATATTACCAACATGACATTTTAGAAGGAAAAAAATATTCTTAGCAAAACATTTTTAAATATAAAACTAGAAAATATTTTCAGTTTTCTAAAATAAAAAAAGAATAAAAACAAAATAATTAATTAAAATCTAACTAAATCAACCTTCCCTAAGAACATTGTAAAGAAAAACCTTAAAATCCTATCTTTTCGGCATTAAATTACCCACAGAGGTTGATATGCCGTTAAACATAACTCAAACTCAAAACTCAACTCAACTTTGCAAGTGAAAGATAAATAAATAATACACTGATGCTGCAATTACCCGTTTTCACTCTGTTTACATTTCTATTATATATATTACTAGCAGTATAGCCCGGCGTTGCTCAGGTGTAATGAAAGCTTTAAAACTAATCCATGGTCCTGGAGCTCAGACTCAGCCTAAAGAATATTTGTGTGAAGTTTGGTTAGAATCGGATAAAAATTGTGGATTTGTATAAAGGACATACAGACAGATAAACAGACACACACACATACATACATCTTGCCTTTATAGATATATATTATCGATTTTCTGCACTATTGTAAGAACTGCAATCTTGAAACTTCTGAATATCATTTCTTATGTCTTTGTCTATGAGTGTATGAAATTTGATTAAAATCGGACCACTCCTTCTATAACCCGATTTTTTCGATTATCGATATTTATCGGGGGTACCTCGACACCAAACCTAGCTAAGAACACTCGCAGACGCTTATAGTACAACTGTGTAAATTTTCAACCGTTTCGGAGTCTATAGGTAACGGACACACAAACACACAAACACACACACACACACACACACACACACACACACACACACACACACACACACACACACACACACACACACAGTTCCATTTATAAATATGTTTAAATAGATATTTGTTTCTTATGTTTATTTTTTTACGTTTGAATTTAGAATTTTTTGTGTGAATGAAAACCTCCTGATGAAGTATTATAAACGAATAGTATTAATTTTATTTAACTTTATCGAAAAATTTGACAAAGAATTATTAATTTTTCCTTAAACCAGTTATTCAAAAATATATCGTTTGATATCTACCACATGAACTACAATGAAAATAAAATGCGAAAAATATGGTATGCAATTTTGTTTTGGCACAGGGGTTCCTTGAGACATGTAATTTGTTTTCAGGGTTACACAAGGGTAAAAATATTGAGAAACGCTGGTCCATATATATGATGAGACAGCTAAATGTCAGGAATATGAACAGGGAATGAATTAATATTTACCGCTTCTGTTATGAACTTCTTCTTTTATGTGCCGTATCCCTTCAGGACGAAAGCAATCATGACTCTCCCCATCTTCCTGTGTCTGATAGCTCTTTATATATTTTGTCTTGTTATCTCTCCTAAACCTTGCTTTGTCATCCATTTGCTTAAGCCTATGAAGTAAGTCATGCGCTGTCTCTTTTTCCTTCAATCTGCCCTGTGCGTATCAGAATCTCCAAACCATTCTTCATCATTACGTGTCTCAGAAATTTCAACCTTCTCTTTCTGATGTTAAGTATCAGTCAGTTAATTGGCATACGTGACACACGCCTGGGTGATCATGTCTCTTTCGAGATATGACTGACTAGGCAGATATTTCCCGCAGTAGGTTGCCGTTACTTTCTACGGTAGACTGGTTGCCAACCAAAGCTATAAAATTCAATTTGTCCTGCTATTTAGCCCACTGTAGAATGAAACGACTTCGACTTGAATTCGAACTCGTCTCTCTGATTTCTCATTCCGAGTCGTTAGCCGTTACACCTCTGTGCACATCGAATGTTAAGTATAAGCTTCTTTTGTTTCCATTATTTGCAAAACATCATCGTGGCTCACATGTCTGTTCCATGTTTTCGTGAGTGAGGTGGGTTGTTAGCAACCTAATAGGATGAAAAATAGGACCTACTAAAGGACGGAAGATCTCTCCCGATGAGTCAACGGCCAGTTAACTTAAGGCGGTATCCCAAAAAACCACCATAGAAAAGACAACAAGAAACCACTCTACTATTAATACCAAGAATCATCATGGCAATGAACAAACAAAGTATGAAACCTAACGGCGAAAACAATTTTTATTATATACGGCGTAAATGGGATAAAATATCTCGGATTGATCCCTCGCCCCGAAAACAACGATATGATCGACAAGTGTAAACAGAACGTTAGTCCACGACCGCTGGCATAAACGGAGTATAGGGGATAAAATATTTCGGAACTGATCCCTTGCCCGAAAAGGAACATGAATAATAGGTGTGTTCTTCTTGTTTATGTGTCGTGTTCTTTCAGGACGTAGGTGATCATGGATTTGCACTTGCCTCTATCCCTTGTCGTTCTTAATATTTTCTTCTTGGTATCTCTTCCAAACCACACTCAGCCATTCACCTGCTTAAGTAGGTATCTTGGTGCTTTTCCCTGTCTCTCTTTTCGAGTATTAGGTTCCCCAAGTCCTTCTTCCTCATTACGTGTCCCTGAAATCTCATCTGTCTCTTCCTGATGCCGTTTCCTTTTCGTTTGCATTCTCTCCAAAACCTTGTTGTGGCTCACATGTTCGGTTCATTCACCGGACGGTCATCCAATAAATGCACGCATCATATAAAAAAAATAACTCACAGGACACGGAACGTGAGAAAGTTGAACAGCTGTGACCAGCTGAAAAATGTAAAGCAGGAGATGAGTTGATTAAACATGAACTTTTTTTAGTGTATGTGAAACTAGATGGACAAACTAATTATGAGCAGTGATCTAAAAATCAACTGATTTGAAAGACTGACTCTTCTTTCTCGTTCTATTTTTATGTAATCGTTTAGTTTTTATACTGAATTCTTTGTCTTGTATATCCTATTCATATGAACGTAAACGTTCCGGCCTTGAGTTCAATTATCAAATTTTTAATTTATAGATTTCTTTACGAAATTAAATGTCCTTCATTATTTTCGGTTCTGATCACCTCGACGCTATTATACAGTTGCATTAACCCAAATAATTGTAGTGCACGACATTTACCGGGTGACAGCAAATCAAAGCTGTTAGTGTTTTATTCGTAAATGTTAAAATATTTCCAAAAAATAAAAATAATTATAAACTTTAAAACTATTTCTAAGAATTAAAAAAAATTTCATTTTTTAGAATATAAAAATTTTAAAAATTAGAGAAACGTTTGACTATCGAAAATGAAAGAAAGTAAGAAATAAATTTCACTCATTCTGATAAACTATATATGTATACAGACTTAGGGATCTCCATCAGCTGCCTTGTTGCTTTCTCCTTAATCTCGTCCCCAATGTTTCGACGCTGATTTTATATTTGTTAGTAAGGTAGAAGTTACATGGGTCCAAAAGTGAGTAAAACCTATTTTTGCATAAAAATAAAAGTCTTGATCAATGGGCAGGCACACCTCTAAGATAAAAATGGCGTCTGATTGTCTAGTAACTTTATGAAAGCGCATTTGGTTATGCATAAGCAATGAGGTCTTTTCTAATTGTTCACCAAGTGTAATCAAGGCCATCTAAACATTCCTTGAGATATTTAAAATGAATGGTTACATTAGATAGATAGATAGATAGATAGATAGATAGATAGATAGATAGATAGATAGATACTGGGTTTCACAATGTAATTTTTTAATAAGCATAGCTAAAATTTTTCGCTGCTAAGAAAGTCGGTTATCTGTGTAGGGCCAGAAAGTTTTTTTTTCCGCCTGAAACAATCCTGCACATATATACCATCCGCCCGTGCATTGAATACTGCTGCTATATCTGGTTGTCTGCTCCTGCTATCTACCTAGGTGTCCTTGACAAAATCCAACGGAGAATCTGTAATGTGATAGATCCCGACTTGCCAGCTCAGATAGAGTCACTTTCTCACCGGCGCAATGTGGCTTCCCTGTGTCTCTTCTACAAATACTTTCACGGCTTCTGCTCCGATGAACTTAGCTCACTGGTGCCCCCCTATATATAAACTTACTCGAGCAACAAGATAAGCAACCTTTTACTGTGAAACCAATAAATTCTACTCCACAGCTTCCTTTTTCGCACTTCCCGCCTGTGGAATTCCCTTCCGTTTAGTTGCTTTCCCAAGAGCTTCAATCTCCAAGAATTTAAATGTAAACTCAATAGTCATCTCCTATCTCACTAACCTGCATCCTCTCTCTAATGTTCTCTTCTTCGTCCACGCCACTCTCATCAGTATTCTCATCCTTCTCTTACCCACTTCCTGACACCCCTATAACCTGTCACTCTTTCTCATAACTTTCCTCCTATGTAACACCCTGCAAAACAGTGGCAGTAAAATGCCTTGCTTGGTGCGATATGATTATTTAAAAAAAAAAAATGACAAATGACATCTAATGACAAACAAATATAGATATACCTGCTGATATCATTGGTAAGATTTACTCAAAATGCAAAATAATTCTTACTTTAATGATTATACATGTATAGACTGACAAATACTGGAAATATATATAGAAGTTCTGTTTGTATTTCTGAGATGAGGCATTCTAACTATTTACACTATTTACATTTTTTTGGAATTTTGTCCTCATCTTTATTGTTATATTCTCAAAGTTTCGATAATTGTGCACTCGGGCCTTCTTCAGGTGATATACGTTGGAATTTTGAACCGAACCTGTTATTTCTTCCACAGGGTTAGATTGTTCTAGTTCTGCGTACCATGCCTTTTCTGGATGACTCAGTTTCAGTTGTTTTTCAGTAAATCCCCTCTAAAAAATTTTTTTTCGCCCCTGTTGTAGTCAAGTATTGAACCCACATCTATTTGAACCAAGTGACTGGATTATTTTACTGCTTCTATCCGCTGGACCGTGTGTGAAATTACAACAATGGCTAAGAGGATCTTCTAATAGACCTTTTTCCTTGCTTGATGGTGTCTTGCACTGCGTCATTTGTGATGTGGTATAGATAGGAGACGCCTTCGCATGGTTCTGGGGAGTCAAACCTTTCCTTCACTCTAATCAAGGCATACAGAGTGGCACAGCATCTCTAATGAATATAACTAGACAAATGCTGAAGTTTCCATCGTAACTATCGTGTATGAAGAAATATATTAATGATTTGAAAGTTTGAGCATTTAGGTTTTAAATTTGATCATTTGTATAGGCATAAGGTTCTGCTTACACAAAACCTTAAAGCAATGTTCGGTTCGAAACGTCTTCAAAATATTAACATCTATACCCCTCTCTGCTTCCGTCTTGGTTTAGTAAAGAGATTGTAAAAGGTATTTACGAACTTATTCATGAACGATAGTAACGTTATCGTTTATATTGAAGTCTTTGTATTGTATTTTCTTCTTCTTCAATGTGCTTTGTCCTTTCAGTACGTAGACGATCATGGCTTTCCACGTCTCTCAATCCCTGGTGGCTCTTAGCACGCTTTCCCCTGCTACCCCGCGCAACCCTCGTTCCGCCATCCACCCGTACAGGCCAGTTAAGTACGTTACACGCTGTTTTCCTGTCTCTCCTTCCCGCTATCTAACCTGTTAGTGTTAGGTTCTCCAAGTCCTCCTTCCTCATTGCATGTCCCAGAAACTTCAGCTGTTCCGTATTCATTTCCTTTTCCTTTCCATCCTTTTCAAAACCTCATCATTGCTCACATGTTCGATCCATAATATCCGCAGCATCCTTCTTAGAACCGCATTTCAGTTGCTTCACGTATTTCCTTCATCTTTGATGATATGGTACAGCATTCACTGCCATATTGAAGAACTGACATCACACAGCAATCTAGTACCCTCTTCTTTGTTTCTTGCGAAATTTTCCTGCCTCTTAATTCTATTCAGCTTCTGGAATGCGTCCTTCACCATACCAGTTCGCCTTCGGATCTCTTTGACACACTTTCCATTTTCTGTTAGAAGACATTCCAGGTATTTAAATTTTTGAACCTGCTTTATTTTAGTATCCCCCACCTGTATTTGGCATTTTGGGCTGCCCTTTTTGCTAATGACCATGCATTCGGTTTTCTCGCTGTTTATTTGTAGTCCTTTTTTGTCACTCTCTTCCACTACCTTCTGTAGGTTGTCTTGTAGTTTCATTTCCGTGTCTGCTATCAGTACCGTGTCATCCACGTACCTTATGTTGTTTAAATTGTAGCCTCCGATGATGAATCCTGGCATAACATCTTGTTTTTTCAGATTAGTCTCGCCGTACAAGCTGAAAGGACACATCCTTGTCTTACGCCCCTTTCTATCTTTGTATATCTGCTGAATTCGTTACCTGTCCGTATGCAGGCGGTTTGCTGTCAGCAGAGATTCTTGATTTCTCTTATGTCTTTCCCAAATATGTCGAGGCTGCTGAGCATCTTCAATTCCTTGTGGCCTATTTTGTCGAACGCCTTTGTATAATCGATAAAACATAGATACAAATCCTTCTTCATTTGTACTGCCCTTTTGAAGAGAATCCTCATCATAAATATGGCGTTCCTTGTTCCAGTGTCTTTGACGAACTCGCACTGTTCCTGTCCTATCTCTGGCCTGATTCTGATTCTCGCTCTATTCATCAAGATTCGGGCGATCAGTTAGTAATATGGCTCATTAGACTGATTGTCCGGTGGAGTTCGCACTAGTTTGCACCTGACTTCTTAGGCAGGGCTATGAAAATCCACTTGTTTAGGTTGACTGGTATTACAACACTGTTAACCTATTCATATGAACGTTTAATTCATAGATTTCTTTACGAAATTAAATGTCCTTCAATTATCTTCGGTTGTTATAACCTCCACGTTATTATGCAGTTGCATTAACCCAAATAATTGTAGTCCACGACATTTACCGGGTGACAGCAAATAAAAGTTGTTAGTGATTTATTTGTCGGGGTAAATTTGTAAATGTTAAAATATTTCTAAAAGTTAGAAAAAATTTACAAAAATAAAATCTAAATATTTAAACATTAAAAAATATGTCTAAAAATTTTTTTAAATTAGAAATACTTAAGAAAATCTAAATTTAAAAATTAAGAAAACATTCAAGTATCTACAATGAAAGGCAGTAAGAAAAGAATTTCGCTCATTTTGATAAATTATATATATATATATATATATATATATATATATATATATATACAGCCTTAGGGATCTCCATCAGCTGCCTTGTTACTTTCTCCTTAATCTCATCACCAATGTTTCGACGCCGATTTTATATTTGGGAGTAAGGTAGAAGTTACATGGGCCCAAAAGTGAGTAAAACTTATTTTTGCGTAAAAATAAAAGTCTTGATCAATGGGAAGGCACACCTCTATGATAAAAATGGCGTCTCATTGTCTAGTAACTCCATGAAAGTGTATCTGGTCACTCATAAGCAATAGGGTCCTCACTAATTCTTAGCCAAGTGTAATTAAGGCCATCCAAACAATTCTTGAGATATTATATATATATGTGTGTGTGTGTGTGTGTGTGTGTGTGTGTGTGTGTGTGTGTGTGTGTGTGTGTAGTTTAAATTGTGTGTATTTAGGCAGCATTTTTTCACTGATGCATGTTTCATTGAATAATATAGACAAGCTTTGTCGATTTATTTTATGTAAATTTTTTCATATCGTTTGATAAGCTTAATAGCATTATCGTTGAAAGAGGAATGAAAATCACACTATTGATACATGTTTTTTATTTAATCCTTTCTGAGCTTTCGGCTTACATCAGTCATTATCAAAGATGACAATTGTATTGGTTGTATTAAACAGTTCGCAGGCGTAAGATAATAGTAGTTGTTTATTTTGTTTGTATACAAGATTCGCCAATAGATAGATAGATAGATAGATAGATAGATAGATAGATAGATAGATAGATAGAAACTGGGTTTCACAATGCAATTTTTTAATGGGCATGACTAAAAATACACCCCCAAAATGACATCTAAGGACAAACAAATATAGATAAGATGTACTACAAATGCATGAAAGCTCTCAATCATTTTTTTGTTTATACAGAGAATGGAGAATGACAAATACTAAAAGTATTGTATAGAAATTCTCTTTGTATTTCTGAGATGAGGTATTGTAACTATTTAGATTATTTTACATTGTTCGAACTTTTGTCCTCATCTTTATTGTCATATCCACGACGTTTTGGTCGTTGTACACTCCGGTCTTCTTCATGTGATATACGTTGGAATTTAGAACCGAACCCGTTATTTTTTCAACAATGAAAATGATATTACCTATACACGCACACACTTTTTATTAGGATTTTAATCTCATACTTTGTATTACACCTCATATATATTTGTTCTAGTTCTACGTGTCATGCTTTTTCTAGATATCTCAGTTTCATTCATTTCGTTTCAGTAATTCAACTCTCCAATTATTTGTTCGCCACTGCTGTGGCAACGTATTGAACACACATTTCTTTGGGTCAAGCCACTGGATTACTTTAACCAACGTTTTTATTCCCTTGGACCGTGTGTGAAATTACAACAGTGGCAAATATTTCTTCCAATACGCCTATTCCTTGTTTGATGGTGTCTCGCATGGCGTCATTTGAGATCCGGTGTAGGTAGGAGACGCCTACGGATGATTCTGTGGCGTCAAACCTTTCCTTCACTCTAACCATGGCATATAGAGTGACACAGCACCTCTTTGAAGCATATAACTAAATAAATGCTGAAGTTTCCATCTTATCTATCATGTGTGAGCAAATATCATATGAATAATCTCAAAGTTTGAGCATTTAGTTTTTAATTTTGATCATCAGAAATGTTCTGTTTCCACAAAACTTTAAAGCAATGTTCGGTTTGAAACATATTCAAAATATTAGTATCTGTGATGTGGGTAGAAAGTACAGAAGTTGCATTTTACCAACTTCCTCACCTAAGAATTTGCAATAAATCTCTCTCTTTTCGTCTGTTTCTAGAAAATAGATTGTAAAGGTTATTTACGTGGCTATTAATGAACGATAGTAACATTATCGCTATACATTGAATTTGATAGTTTAACTTTAACTGTACATTGTGTATTTAAAATAAGAAAGTAAGGGATTGTCATTCGTCGGAAGTTAGCAACGGAAATCAGAATTAAAATCACAATCCTCATTTACGATATTATTCTTCCAAACATTGTATTAGGATATTACCTCTCACTTTGTATTAGGATATTACCTCTCACTTTGTATTAGGATATTACCTCTCACTTTGTATTAGGATAGTACCTCTCACTTTGTATTAGGATATTACCTCTCACTTTGTATTAGGATATTACCTCTCACTTTGTATTAGGATAGTACCTCTCACGTTGTATTAGGATATTACCTCTCACTTTGTATTAGGATATTACCACTCACTTTGTATTATTAGGATATTACCTCTAACTTTGTATTAAGATATTACCTCTCACTTTGTATTAGGATAGTACCTCTCACTTTGTATTAGGATATTACCTCTCACTTTGTATTAGGATATTACCTCTCACTTTGTATTAGGATAGTACCTCTCACTTTGTATTAGGATAGTACCTCTCACTTTGTATTAGGATATTACCTCTCACTTTGTATTAGGATATTACCACCCACTTTGTATTAGGATATTACCTCTCACTTTGTATTAGGATATTACCTCTCACTTTGTATTAGGATAGTACCTCTCACTTTGTATTAGGATATTACCACCCACTTTGTATTAGGATATTACCTCTCACTTTGTATTAGGATATTACCTCTCACTTTGTATTAGGATAGTACCTCTCACTTTGTATTAGGATAGTACCTCTCACTTTGTATTAGGATATTACCTCTCACTTTGTATTAGGATATTACCACCCACTTTGTATTAGGATAGTACCTCTCACTTTGTATTAGGATATTACCTCTCACTTTGTATTAGGATATTACCTCTCACTTTGTATTAGGATATTACCACCCACTTTGTATTAGGATATTACCTCTCACTTTGTATTAGGATAGTACCTCTCACTTTGTATTAGGATATTACCTCTCACTTTGTATTAGGATATTACCTCTCACTTTGTATTAGGATATTACCACCCACTTTGTATTAGGATAGTACCTCTCACTTTGTATTAGGATATTACCTCTCACTTTGTATTAGGATAGTACCTCTCACTTTGTATTAGGATAGTACCTCTCACTTTGTATTAGGATATTACCTCTCACTTTGTATTAGGATATTACCACCCACTTTGTATTAGGATAGTACCTCTCACTTTGTATTAGGATATTACCTCTCACTTTGTATTAGGATATTACCTCTCACTTTGTATTAGGATAGTACCTCTCACTTTGTATTAGGATATTACCACCCACTTTGTATTAGGATATTACCTCTCACTTTGTATTAGGATATTACCTCTCACTTTGTATTAGGATATTACCACCCACTTTGTATTAGGATAGTACCTCTCACTTTGTATTAGGATATTACCACCCACTTTGTATTAGGATAGTACCTCTCACTTTGTATTAGGATATTACCACCCACTTTGTATTAGGATATTACCTCTCACTTTGTATTAGGATATTACCTCTAACTTTGTATTAGGATATTACCACCCACTTTGTATTAGGATAGTACCTCTCACTTTGTATTAGGATATTACCTCTCACTTTGTATTAGGATATTACCTCTCACTTTGTATTAGGATAGTACCTCTCACTTTGTATTAGGATAGTACCTCTCACTTTGTATTAGGATATTACCTCTCACTTTGTATTAGGATAGTACCTCTCTCCTGCTTTGTATTAGGATATTACCACCCACTTTGTATTAGGATATTACCTCTCACTTTGTATTAGGATATTACCACTTTGTATTAGGATATTACCTCTTGCTTTGTATTAGGATATTACCTATACACGCACACACTTTTTATTAGGATTTTAATCTCATACTTTGTATTACACCTCATATATATTTTTGTATAAAGATATTACCCAATTACACACTTTGTATTAGGATATAATACTCACATTGTACTAGAATATTACCCTCACACATACTTTGTTTTAGGATATTATTTCCCCGACACATAGATTTCGTATTAAGATATTACTTACCCTATTTGTATTAGGATATTACTTCTCATACCCTTTGAATTAGGAAATTATTCACCCAATTTTATTAAGATATTACTTACCCTATTTGTATTAGGATATTACTTCTCATACCCTTTGAATTAGGAAATTATTCACCCAATTTTATTAAGATATTACTTACCCTATTTGTATTAGGATATTACTTCTCATACCCTTTGAATTTGGAAATTATTCACCCAATTTTATTAATATATTACTTACCCTATTTGTATTAGGATATTACTTCTCATACCCTTTGAATTAGGAAATTATTCACCCAATTTTATTAAGATATTACTTACCCTATTTGTATTAGGATATTACTTCTCATACCCTTTGAATTAGGAAATTATTCACCCAATTTTATTAAGATATTACCCTCACTTACATGCACTCTTTATTAGGATATTGCTCTCCTAATTTGTTTTAAAGATATTATTCCCCCCACCCACATTCACACTTTATATTAAGGTATTCCTCTCTCAGTTTGTATTAGGATATTACCCACCACACACCTTGTATTAGGATATTACTTGCCGAACTTCTATTAGGATATTACCTCCGCTTACAGATACCTTGTATTAGGATGTTATTTCCGCACACTCAAACACAATATATATGATGATAATACTCTCCCAATTAGCATTAAGATATTCCACCCACATACAAACATCTTGAATTAGGAAATTACTCTCCCACTTTTATTCGGATATTATCTTCCCACTCACACACTTTGTATTAGGATATTACCCCTACACACAGCCTTGTATTAGAATGCCTCTCCCAATTTGTGGCTGCGATATGCCCCACACCCACACAACTTTGTATTAGAATACTGCTCCCAATTTGTATTACGATGTACACCCACACTTTGTATTAGAATACTGCTCTCCCAATTTGTGTTAGATATTACCCCCACCCACCACACAGCATGTTAGAATACTGCTCTCCCAATTTGCATTACGATATTACCCCCACACCACACAGCACTGTATTAGAATACTGCTCTCCCAATTTGTATTACGATATTACCCACACCCACACAACTTTTTTATTATTGAATACTGCTCTCCCAATTTGTGTTGATATTACCCCTACACCCACACAACTTTGTATTAGAATACTGTCTCCCAATTTGTAGTGAATCACCCCTACACACTTTTGTGTATTAGAATACTGCTCTCCCAATTTGTATTACGATATTAACCACACACACAACTTTGTATTAGAATACTGCTCTCCCAATTTGTGTGCGATATTACCCCTTTCCGCACACAGCGCTTGTATTAGAATACTGCTCTCCCAATTTGTATTACGATATTACCCCCACCCACAACTTTGTATTAGAATACTACTCTCCCAATTTGTATTACGATATTACCCCCACACCCACACAACTTAGTATTAGAATACTGCTCTCCCAATTTGTATTACGATATTACCCCCCACACCCACACAACTGTATTAGAATACTCCCCAATTTGCATTACGATATTACCCCCCACACCCACACAACTTTTGTATTAGAATACTGCTCTCCCAATTTGTGTTGATATTACCCCCACCCCACACAACTTTGTATTAGGAATACTGCTCTCCCAATTTGTATTACGATATTACCCTACACCCACACAACTTTGTATTGAATACTGCTCTCCCAATTTGTATTACGATATTACCCCTACACGCACACAGCCTTGTTAGAATACTGCTCTCCCAATTTGTATTACGATATTACCCCCCACACCCACACAACTTTGTATTAGAATACTGCTCTCCCAATTTGTGTGCGATGTACCCCTACACACTTTTTAACCCTTGATAGGGTACACTGCTCTCCCAATTTGTGTTACGATATTACCCCCACACCACACAACTTTGTGTTAATGCTCTCAATTTGTATTACGATATTACCCCCCACACCCCACACAACTTTGTATTAGAATGTCTCAATTTATTATTACGATATTACCCCCCACACCCACACAACTTTGTATTAGAATACTGCTCTCCCAATTTGCATTACGATATTACCCCCCACCACACAACTTTGTGTTAGAATACTGCTCTCAATTTGTGTTACGATATTTTACACCCACACAACATGTTAGAATACTGCTCTCCCAATTTGTGTTACTACCCCCCTACACCCACACAACATTAGAATACTGCTCTCCCAATTTGTGTTACGATATTACCCCTACTTTTTTGTGCTTGTATTAGAATACTGCTCTCCCAATTTGTATTACGATGTACCCCCCATACACAACTTTGTGTTAGAATACTGCTCTCCCAATTTGTATTACGATATTACCCCCTACTACACGCACACAAAGCCTTGTATTAGAATACTGCTCTCTCCCAATTTATTACGATATTACCCCCCACACCACACAACTTTGTATTGAAGATACTGCTCTCCCAATTTGTATTACGATATTACCCCCACACACAGCTTTGTATTGATCTTGCCGCTCCCAATTTGTATTACGATATTACCCCCCACACCCACAACTTTGTATTAGAATACTGCTCCCCCAATTTGTATTACGATATTACCCCCCCCCCCCCACGCACAAACTTGTATTAGGATATTATTCTCCCAATTTGTATTAGGATATTACCCCCTAACACAACCTTGTATTAGGATATTACTCTCTCAATTTGTATTAGAATATTAACCCCTCCCCCCACAATCTTGTACTAGGATATTACTCTCACAATTTGTATGAGGATACACACACATATACACATGCACGCACTTTGTACTCGTGTTGCACCCTCGCATTCTTATCGACATTCTTTTTGTTACTTATATTTATATGTTACAAAATAAACTAAGCGCACCTGATTAGATGAGTGACCTGCTGCCGCCCCTGTCCTTTTTGTCCCGTAAATTAAAATTAGAAGCCATGAGAGTCCTAATGGGTCTACCCAAAGTCGATGCATAGAATCCCCGAGATTTAGTGCTTTGTAACCATTGCCGTCTTATCAACATTCGCTTTTCTTACCGACTTTTATATACGTTACAAATAAAAGTAAGCACAACTTAAGAGATGAAAGCTTTTCGTGGATTTTGACGCCATTCTGGGGTCTTATTTTTTACCTATATCTGTGAATTGTTTTCGCCCATGTAAAAAAAAAAATATAAATATATATATATAAATCACTATTTTTATCCATAATCTTAAATGTGTTAAAAATATTCACCTTTTTATAATAAGAATTTTCGAATTGATGTTAAACCACAAAACATTCATTTATTTAAGATAGAATGTCTCTAATTTGTATTTAGATACATTGTATTTATTTCCTATTTTTCTAGTTGAATCGTCCACCTATATTGCATTTGATCCATTATTATACATAATTAGGTTACAGTAAAATTGTATTTTATATGAATACACCATATGAAGATTGTGTTGAAGTAGATGGAGGGTGCTTCATAAAGGCGACTGTCGCAAAAACAGAAACAATGAATTGACCTATAGTTAAGCTTTATTGCACTTTACTCTGACTAGACATGTCTGCCGACAGATGTTACAGACTACTTTTATACCTAGTCGCTTTTCAAGGCGAATAAATAGGCTGAATTATTAGTACATTCACCTCTACGTATTTCTTTACTCAAAAGGGAGAAAATCCTATAAATGTCCGGGCTCTTTATTTGTAAACGCCTGAGTTTCTCAAGGTCTTGCATTGGATTATTTAGACTGGGAAACATCTCATTTTGAGCTCGCCCGTTAGTCCTTGAACTAAAATATTTCGTCCTTCTTTGTGAATGAGGCCGATCTGGTTCCGAATATGGATCATCAGGATCTGTTTCTGGATGGATACGCTTCTGGTCAGGATCGTATGGCGTTGTCAGGGTTTTAGATGTTGATTCCTCGGAAAGGTCTGACGGAGACGCAACGGAAGCTGTGTTATCATCCGAGGGTAATGTACTGGGAGCGATTCCGGTACGGGTTCCAGTGTCAGGGGGATCAGGTCTCTTCTCAAGAAGGTGGGGTTGGATATGATACATCTCTGACAGAAGTCAGATCTCTGAGGGAGACGGTAGCTTGCCTTCCATCTAGGTATCGTATGAGTGCGTATTGAGGGTTTGCTTCTATTAGTTCCACCTTGTCTACCAAGAGGTCATGTTTGGAATAGCGAATGTGGCCTCTCAGGAGAACCGTGCTGTTTGAGCGAGCCAAGATGGAAGCAAAGTTCCAGCCGAATTCCGTTGCTTGAAAGAAAATAAGAGCTGGATTGCTGTATGTGGTTGTTCGTAAGCTGTATTTAAAGTAAGGGTCTTATTTTCAAGAATACATTGTCTTATCTAAACATTGCGTAGAGACCGTTTACGAAGGCGTTCAAAATGAGTTCTTGTGCTCCCGGTGCAGTCATGGGACGGAAATTGCAATCCCTGCTTAATGTTCAAAGGTTCTTTAGAAAATGGTCTAATGTCTCGCCGGATTCCTGTCGTCGAGTAGCAAAAACATGTCGAGGAAATAATTCTTTTTTTTTGGTTTTATGTAGGTTGTGTGCGACCTTTTTACCGCTTCTTCATAGATCTTGGTCTGCATTAATGCCGTTGATTGAGTGAGACACGTAATTTGTCCGGGGTGCATGCTTGTTAATGAGCCGATTCGGGTTCTCAAGGCGTAGGGTTTCAGTGAAGTTGGTAAAAGATTTGAGGCAATATGCTCAGCGTTTGTCTGCTGCTTCACTTTCTGAGCCATAAGTAAATAGTTCTGAAAGCATAAAATGTTCCATTATTTGTGCATTAAATTGTAGTAAAAACAACCAGTGAATAGACTTATAGTTAAGCATTATTACACTTTACTCAGACTAGACTTGTCTGCCGATAGATGTTACAAATACTTTTATACCACCCCGATTTTCAAGGGTGTCAACGAAGGTGAATTATTAATACACACACAAGATCCTTCACCAGCCTGAATGGGGATACGCTTTCGAAGTTCAAATTTAGCAAATATGAGGATAAAAATTAAAAAAAAAAGAAAGAATTAAGAGTACTTTTTTTAGCAATGGTTATAATTAAATTAATTAATGGTTAAATTAAATTAATTCTACAGCTGAATTGCGTCGATACGTTGTTGAATAACTTCACACAGAACATCGATACAACTAAATGGACTTTTGTAAAGAAATTAACTAACTTACTCAGTTGACGTCCCTTCTATACTCGGGGGTCGGCAACCTCAGGCAAGCGGGCCACATGTGACACGCCACGTAATTTCCAATGGCACGATTTGTGGAACTAAGGAAGTCTCTGGAAGACGAAAATTTAGAAAAGTCTGCTGCTATTCTTAAATGTTGAACATCCCTCCCGTGATTTTTCATTATTTTTACTCGTTCGGCTTTTAGTTCAGCTTCTTCCAGTAATTAATTCTTCGCTCACATGAAAGCAGTGTTGAGTCCACAACAAAAATTGTAACAACAATGTGGCTGATATTTAGCAATTGGCTAAGACCATGCAAGGGCAAGGTTCACATTAATGATAAAAACTTAAAAACAGTTTATTTCTGTTAATGTGGTTTACATATTATTGTATATAATTCTATATAAAATATATCGTAGAACAAATATATTGACTTTGAAAAAAAAATACGTACGCTGTTGGCACAATGAATGATTTTAAAACCCTAAGTTGACACACAGCAAAAGATTGCTGACCCCTGTTCTATTCGATTAGATTACGAATACAAATGCACTTAACGCTTTTTATCCTTAAAGGTATTTAGATTAATGAGAAACACATCTGTGATCATTGGCGTTACATACGAAATTAAAGGTACCGAAAATATCTGTTACGTATTATATAAACAATTTCCTTGGCCAAACCAGAGGCGGTTCCTCACCAAAACTTAACACCCGGGGCAGCATTTAGGTGGATCAGTAAAAATACAAACACTGCTAAACGTTACAAATGACAGGAAGCTGTGGAGAACTATGATGGTTCACGTACTGAAGAGACACGGCATTTTAAAACAAGTAGACCTGGATAGACTTCTGATCGGGAGATCGGAGCTTTTGAGGAAAATCGAACCTCTTAATTGCTGTTGTTCTCGGGGCCACCCTGTCGCGGAGTGGTATCGCCTGTTTTGGTCCCACTCATGGACAACATACACACACACACACAGAGTCTCTCTTTCTTTCTTTCTTTCTTTCTCTCTCTCTCTCTCTCTCTCTCTCTCTCTCTTTCACTCTCTCTCTCTCTCTATATATATATAGAGAGAGAGATAGTTCTAATTTCAGTCGAACTTTGCATTCACTTACGCACTGGTACCCTTGGGAAATGTATTAATCCGTCCCTTCCTTCCAGTTATGGGTTAAATAACTGAGGTCTGTTGTTCATTCGATGTGTGGCAGATTTCTGCACCGATTGTTTGTTATCAGCAGTGTGGATGGTGCTACACAAGCCTTCACCACTTTGAACAATTCTTTGTGTGGTTGTCTAACTGAGTTAGACGCTCATACATCGAAATCGACGGGAGAGTCCATAATAATATATATATATACTGAACTCTCCTGTAGTTTTCGACGAATGAGGGTCGAGCAGTTCAGTTTTTAAAACCAACACTTATTCTGATTATAGTGATGAAGGCTTGTGTCGAACCAACCACACATTTTGAAAAGACCGAAAACGACCCGCACACACTCAGGCTTACAGAACCGGGTATACTTAGGCGGTCACCAATTTCGGTACTAACCAGATTCGACGTTGCTTAACTTCGCTAATCGTACCAGAAGCGATGCTTCAACGTGATATGGATTACAGCCATAATACGTACACGCAAAAGCTTACAGTACCCGATATATTTAGCCGGTCCTCATCTAGGTACTGACTAGCCTCGACGTTGCGGTGATCATACGGGAACCAGTGTTTCAACCTGATATGGCTGTAAGCCACGTCGTGTACACACCAAAATTACAATATCTGGTATTCTTAACTTAAGAGGTCACCTATCTAGGCACTGGCCAGGCTGCTTAACTTTGTAATCGTACGAAAAGCGGTATTTTAATGTGATATGTCTGTAAGCCATACCACGCACATACACACAAACTGACAGTACCTGTTTTTTTTTTAAGTAATCCCCTATCAAGGTACTGACAAGTTTCGACGTTGCTTAACTTCGGTAAATGTACGAAAAGCGGTATTTCACTGTGATATTCCGTAAGCCATACCATACATACACCCAAACTTGCAGTACCTGTTATTCTTAAGCGGTCATTCATCTCAGTACCGACCAGGCTTAACTTCGGTGATTGTAGGAGAAGCAATGTTTCAACGTGATATGGCCGTAAACCTATTTTTCCCGATATGCATTGTTTGCCGTCATGATATTTTAATATTTAGTATTTCCTCCATATTCGATACTAATAACAGTCGCACGGACTTTGTTGCTGTTTTTTTTTTCGTAGCCAGCGCTTTGACGGTATCATTAGAATATGGGTTAGTGCGCCACGGCAGGTTTTTTATAAAGTGGATAGCGGTGATGACAGGGCTAGAGTTCGGAGGTCGGACGCCTGCGGTGTTAAGTGACCAAGATAGGGAGTAGAATTCAGACGAGAAAGCGGCGAGTCCTGGCTAAAGTGAAAGGTCTCAACATTCGTCGCGCAACTGACCATCACAAGTGAATAGAACTTAATGAGATATTTTTTTAATGGTTTCACCTCAAGCAAGGCGGTACGGTCACTGATGCACAGGGGTCTACATAAGAGAGTAAAAGTTTAATCAGGAGGAGACCGAAGAGAAATACGAACCAGTTACAAGTGGGGGTCCGGGAAAGGGCAAGAGAAGGATGGCAATACAGGTGTGATGACAGTTGCGAGGCTAGAGTGATAAAGGAAAAGAACAAGATACACGGGTGATGTAGAAAGGACGAGGAAAGAACTGGAGTCAAGTGAATAAGAGATGGGAATTGACATTGCATTCAAATTCTTGAAGGTAGTAAAGCAAGAAAGCAAGTATACGGAAGGGAGTTTCACAGACGGGAAGTGCGAGAAAAGAAGCTGGTGGAGTAGAAGTGTCGGCTGCATTTGGTAGATTTAATTTTAAAAGGCTGAGACCTTGTTGCCAGTCTGGTTGCTCGAGTAAATTCTTGTGAAGAAGGCACCAGTGACCCAAGTTCGTCAGAGCAGAAGCCATGAAAACCGTATAGAAACGGCAAAGGAAAGCAAGTTTACAGCAGTGGGAAGTTTCTGAATCCGGGACACCAGGTCAGGATAAAAAATATTACTGTTTCTTTGGATTTTATCAAGAATCTCTAAGCGTATAACAGGAGCACCAGACCATATGTAACAATATTATTAATATTCTAAGTCAAGACACAAGGGATTTGAGAGTGTGGAAGAATTAGAAACAGAAACATTAATAATGAGCGGGAATAGAAAAGTGTAATCAGGAGGACAGTAGATAGCGACTGATATTGCATTTCCATTGTTGCAGATTATCATTGGCCGGAAACATGGAACCGGGGGGGGAGTTCTACATGAGAAGTGCGAGAAAAGAAACTGTTAACATAGAACTTGCGGTTACATCTTTAACGGAAGAGTTAAAAACAGATACATTATTAATGTGCAAAAAGAGGAATGATTAATCAGAAGAATAGTAGATAACGATTGACATTGCATTTACATTTTTGAAGATTAAAGCTGGCTGGAAAGCCTAGACCCAGTAAGGAATTCCACGGGCAAGAAGAGTGACAAAAGAAACTGTTAACATAGAACTTACGGTTGCATATTTACTGGAAGAATTAGGAAGAGGAGCGTTAATATTATGTGAGAAGAGGAAAGTAATCAGCAGTACAGTAGGTAGCGACTGACATTGCATTTAAATTTTTGAAGATTAAAACTGGCTGGAAAGGAAGGAGCCGGCATATATCCCAATTCTCGACAAACTTCAAAGTGTCTGTAATATAATCGATCCTAACCTGGCATTTTATCTATTCACTAACAAAATGATAATCTGTCGGATAAGTAAAAAATCCATTCTAAAAGCCCCTTTGTTTATCTTTGGTTATCAAATTGCAAATATGAAGACATTCGGAAGATCTATGACGATAGACGTTTCGCTTAAAGTCACAAATTTAGTCTTGCCGAACCGACTGTTCTTCGTATCTTAATTGTTTAGTTTGTGTGGCGTTTCGGTAGCTACTACTTCCCTGTAGGGTTAGAATACTGTTGGAGAGCGTAAATTTTTCTTTAATAAGATTTCCCGAAGATTCAAGTCGAAAAATAAATAAATAAATAAATATACTATTTAATAAACAAACAAAGCATCTACTTAAAAGCGATTATTCACTAAAGATAATGTTTAAAGTGATAAAATCTGTCGGCGGACATGAAGGAGACTACCACCACCTTTCAATTTGTTGTTTTTCTTTTCTTTTTTTTTTTTACTTTTTTCAGTGCAGTCTTATCGATTACACCCTAAAATTTCCGATTGACAAAAAAAAAAAAAAAAAAATTGGAAAAACTTGAATATTTAAACAATTTTAGTGGGGTTCAGTTTTTCATACAATCTTATAGTAAATCGATCCTGTGCAATTAACTTTTTGCTTGCGCATATTCAACAACTGAATCCTTTGCGAAATTTTTGAATAGAGCCATTCTTGGAGTTTCCCATGAAGATGCCATCGGAAGAACTGAAGAAAACTTGAAAAAGGCAAAAACAAGAAGAGCAACAACACGTCCGCAAAAAAAAAAAAAAAAAAAAAAAGCGACCCTAACGTGAGTGATTCCAAAATGGAGGATCGATTTACTATAACGTTGTATGAAAAACTGAGCCTCCTTCCTAAAATTGTTTAAATATTGAAATTTTTCCCAATGTTTTTGATAATCTGAAACTTTATGTAATAATCGATAAGAATGCGCTGAAAAAAGTAAAAACAAAAAGAGATTGCCACTAGTGTGCAGGGTGAGGGATTGGAGACAGAGAGAGAGAGAGAGAGAGAGAGGAGAGAGAGAAAAATAGAAGGGTACAGGGGGAGTTGAAGAAATTATTTTTATCCTTTCTTCAACACCCCCTGTACGATGGATTATTTTTGTCACGACGGATGCAATTCCGGGAGATAGAAGATGTCAATTGACTGAACATATGGTTAGTGAGGAAATTTTAGAAAATTAGGAACTATTTATATTTAGAATCAAAAAGAGACACGTAATGGAGAAAGAAGGCCTGGAAGAACTCAGAAGACATACAAGAGAAACAAGGGAAACAATAACCACCTTTTTTTAAAAATTTTTTGAATCGTTTCACCCCAAGCAAGGCAATAGCGCCGATGGAGCGCAGGGAATTACAGTGAAAGAAAAAACAATATACAATGGATGTGGAAGGCAAACTAAGAGAAGGATGGGAATGCGGTGTAATTAAACCATTGGAGATTGTAAATATCAGGGAAGCGAGCAAACAGAAGTGACTTTCACAAACGGGAAGTGTAAGGACATTGGAGTAAAAGAAATGCATACACTTAACTATTTCGACGGTAAAGGGGTGAGACCTTGGTGTCAGTCCAGTCAGTCAGTTAAGTGCCATACGTGAAACACGCTTGGGCGATCATGTCTCGAAAGAGTCCTGACTGACTGGGCAGAAGATTATCCCGCACTAGGTTGCCATTGCATTCTACGGTAGACTGGTTGCCAGCCAAGGGTATAGAACCCAATCTGTCCTGTTATTTAACCCATAACTGGAAGGAAGAGACGGATTAATACCTTTCCCAAGGGTATTTGCGCGTAAGTGAATGTAATGAAATTAACTGAAATTCGAACTCGGCTCCCCGATTTCTCGTTCCGAGCCGATATCCACTGCATCACAACGCAAACTAGTAGCACGCGTAAAAACATGTGGTCGTGCCTGCAGTAACCATGAAAATACTTGTAAAAAAGACAGACGGAAGCCATATCACGTCGGTTAGAAAATCAGTGATGGTAGGCTGACAAGTCAGGATTGATTATACTGCAGATCCTCCATTTTGTCGATAACCTCAAAATGAATAGCAGGAGCATCCAACCAGATATTCAACAGTATTCAATGCACGGACGAATAGCAGATTTATAAATTTGCAAAATGGATACTGACAAGACAAACTTCTTAATCCAACACAGTGACCCAACCTTCTTAGCATTAGATGTAGCTATAAATTCGATATATTCGCTCCATTTGAAGTCGATTGAAGTGAGGCCAATCAGGCATCATTCATACAGATGGGAGGTAGGGAAGTTTCTCTGTGGTAGTTGAAAAAGAGCAGGTTTGTTTTTGGATGCATTAAAATTTACGGGCCATTTCCTACCACATTCCATCATATATTGGACGTCCTTTTTGAAAATTATTAAAACACACACACACACACACACATACACACACACACACACACATATATATATATATATATATATATATATATAAGGAATGAAGAAAAGAATTGCAATGTTCAAAACATTAATTTAAAACAGTGCTCAGTATAAAAATAGAGCAGTGAATATTCATTATAAATTATACTTTAGAACATGTACAAACTACTACAAAATTGAACATTTTGTTTCGACGTTGAACGAACAATGTCCATCATTATTAACTACCTGATGTGACATTGTTCTTTCAATTTCGAAACAAAATGTATAATTTTGTAGTAGTTTGCATATATTCTAAAGTATAATTTATGGTATATATATATATATCAGCCAGCTTTCCCTGACGATCCATTTAGGTGAAACATAGGTAGTTCTGTCTGGCTCACTAGGTATTTTTTTACTTATATATATCGTTTCCACTTCTGCGATATATGCATGACTCTTCAGAAATGAATTGAGTTCTTTCGGTGACTGGCGTGTGTATACAGTGCTTATAAAATTTCTTTTCTCTGCTTCCATGCGCCTGTGGCTTAGTGGGTAGCGATTCCGAGTGACACCAACTCGGTCGGGTTTCGATCCCGGCCAGAAGTGAGTGGCTGTGTCTAACCACACTGATGAGCTGCGCTACAACGAAACAGGCTTGTATGTGGATGACTTATATATATATATATATATATATATATATATATATGTGTGTGTGTGTGTGTGTGTGTATGTCTGTATGAAATGAAGATTAACAAAATGGTTATGAAGAACCAACAATTTGAAATTATTCGCTTTAACATTATTTCTGATCGATAATCGTATTTAAGTAGATATTCTGTTTATCAAACATTATATATATTTATTTCTACCGGCCTTATTATTTACAATAAATTTTTGTTACGAAATGACACACATTTTCGTAACAAAATTTTATCGTAAATAATCAGGCCGGTAGAAATAAATATAAATACTGTTTGATTATGAACAGAATATCTACTTAAATACGAGTATCGATCAAAAATAATGTTCAAACAAATAATTTCATATATATATATATATATATATATATATATATATATATAAGAATAAATCTAACTTAGAGTCAACAGACCTACCTAGGTTTCACCTAACGGATCGTCAAGGCAAGTCGGCCCTGACGATCCGTTAGGTGAAACCTAGGTAGGTCTGTTGACTCTAAGTTAGATTTATTCTTATTTGTTTACTCTACTATTTTATTGAGCGCTTTAGTGTTAGGGTTCTCATCTCGGGGTTTTTTCTTTTCAACGAGTATTTTGACGTATGTTCAAGTACTTAGTTTGTTTCTTTTTTTATTTCCCCTTTTTTCCCCTCCGCGTTTATACTCGATGGGTTTTTCGAGACTTATTGAAATATATTATAACAATTATTAATATTATTATTATTGTTGCTATTATACACACACACACACACACACATATATATATATATATATAAGTTAACGCAATTTTCGTTGCTGTGATCACTTCCTTTTGTATCGGGAATGTTGCGCTTACAGTGTTTCTCCTCTCAAAAGTTAAAGAGACAGGCCTTACAAGCAGCAGATGATTTGAATTCAGCAATTTTCCTTCTCCTAGACTGTTTTTCAACCAAGGCCATAGGGCATAGGGTGTTCTGCTATTTAAAAATATCAATGCAATAAAATTTTATCAACAGTGAACAAATAATGAAGTTCGTGCTTCAGAAATGTCAGATTTCTCACTGGAATTAGTGACAGAACCGACGACAGAATAGGCTTCAAAAACTCGAGATTCTCTTCACTGACTATACGATTGCTGTTGTGTTACATTTATCAGTGGCAAACCTCAATAGCTCTTGTTGCTATGGAGTATTGTGAATATCAATGGTAATCTCTTCCCGCTAGGTTGCAACTAACCACGCAATCTGTTATTTGTTATGTTACAGCTGATGTATTTACTTGATGAATTGGGTATCCGATAAGCCCATTTAGTTTAATTAAAATCTGAAGGCTTGTTCAGTCGGAGATTCCATAATATAGACCCTTTTAAATTAGAAATACGAGTTTTAACTCTCAATAATTCTAATCTTAAAGTCTTATTAAAAATGTTTTTTGTATCCGTTCTAATTAACCGTTTTAATTGGCCTCTTTTCCTATTATAGTTTTCCGAACTTTCACTATCCTCATACATTTTATTTTGTTTTATTATCGTGTCGCCCCAAGCAAGGTATTTTACTGCCACTGTTGAGCAGGGCTTTACATAGGAGGTAAGTTATGAGAAAGAGTGACAGGTTACAGGGGGTGTCAGGAATAGGGTAGGAAAAGGATGAGAATACTAATGAGAGTGGAGTGGATGAAGAAATAAGCATGAGAGAGAGAGAGAGGGAGGATGCAAAGTAGTGAGATAGAAGATGATTATTGACTTTACATTTGAATTCTTGAAGATTGTAGTTGCCGAGAAAGCAATTAAACGGAAGTGAATTCCACAGGCGGGAAGTGCGAGAGAAGAAGTAGATGGAGTAGAATTTGCGTTTACAATTTATGGTTTCACAGTAAAAGGGTGGGACCTAGTTGCTACTCTTTTTGCTCGAGTAAATTCATGTATGGGGGTACCACTGAGCTAAGTTCATCTGAGAAGCCATGAAAATATTTGTAGAAGAGACACAGGGAAGTCACATTGCGCCGGTGAGAAAGTAACTGTATCCGTTGGATTTTTGTACTAGGTGGATAGTAGGACTCCAAGCCACAAAACATTAGTTATAGACTACAAAAATCTTAGGTAAGGTGCACACTAATGTTCAGCCCAGCTATGGGTTAAGAAAAGGACTAAGTTCTCGTGTCTTGAAGTAGCAACTAGACTAGCAGGAAGAAAAAACTCTAAATGAAAAACCAACTTGTAGATGGATAGGCTCTGTCAGGCAATCCTGCCCTAGACGAATCACTGCTGCTATGCCTGCAGCATATGTGGTGCCACTTCGACCTTAATGGGTCACAAGATTCGCGATGTGGCATGACCAAGTATTCAACGTTCAAAACCCAGGTAGGAAGATGATTTTGAATACTGATTTTCAAGGCAAATTTGTGTAACAAACGCTTGCCGGTGAGGGGTACAAAAAGAGATATCGACTCTGGAAAGTGGAATCAGCGAGCCGAGTTCAAATTCCAGGTTAGTCTACTGCATTTACTTTTGCACAAATCACCTTCGGAAAAGCATGAATCCGTCTCTTCTCTTCTACCAGCAATGGATTAAATATTCATCTTTGGGTGGCAACTAGTCTAAGATGAGTAAAACTCTAAATTCCAAATCGTGGAAAAAGCAACCTGAAACCATTCCACTAAATTTACCAAAAATGTATAGTAATTCACAGATAATAAACGCAAGGAATTTATCGAGAGTTTTGCTTGCCTACGTCCTGTAGAAAGAAACACAGATCTGAATTGAAAACCATGAAGAAGTCAATGGGAATCCACTCCACTATCTTTCTTAACAAAAACAACCTACTTTCTGTTGCTAACTGGGGCAAAGAATGAACTGTTAATTTTAACGCATATAAAGCTAAACTGTTCGCTATTAATAACCTGAGAAGTACTTTTCTACCTTCCATCAAACGTGGCTGATGCTAAACTCCAGAAGAGCAACTCGTTGCGCCATCTTCGGCTACCGTTCTCAGCTGAAATGAAGTGGAAAGACTATATGGAAAGTTGGGTCACTGTGCCGTGCTAGATAATTTTCCTTTCCAAAATCTATCTTCTTTTTTTTTAAATCCTTTCACCCCAAGCAAGGCGGTACAGCCACTGATGCGCAGATGGCTACATAAGAGTAAATGTTTAGATAAGAGGAGAATAAAAAGAAAAACGAGCCAGTTACAGGAGGTGTCAGAAAAAGGGCAAGAGAAGGATAGGAACACAGGTGTAAAGACTGTTATGAAGGTAGAGAAAAAGGCAAAGAACAAAATATACAGGGTTATGTAGAAAGAACTGGAGTCAAGTGGCTAGAAGATGGGTATTGACATTGCATTTAAATTCCTGGAGGTTGTAGCCGTCAGGAAAGCAAGTATATGGAAAGGAGTTCCACAGTCGGGAAGTGTGAGAAAAAAGACTGCTGGAGTAAAATTGACGCAGGATATCTATCTATCTATATATATATATATATATATATATATATATATATATATATATATATATATATATCCAGGCAAAAAGAACCAACAGTTTTGCAATTCTGAGTTCTCTGGCATTTTACTTTTTTTTTTTTTAAATACGATAAATATTGTAGAGCATAATATAATCATATAATTAAATTTGTTTTTAATTAAAAATACATTGTTATACCGAAATTTCTATGTTTCCAGATTTCTATCTTGTCATCAAGCAATGTTAGATCATAGTTGTGAAAATAATTTTCATTGAAAATGATTTTCGTTGAAAATGATTTTCATTTTCACAACTATGATTAAACATTGCCTGATAACCAGATAGAAATATCAAAACATAGAAATTTCCGTGTCGCAATGTATTTCTAATTAAAAAGCAAATTTCAAGATATGATTATATATATATATCAGTTCGCTCTAATCAAGGTCATAATGTTACTAAGACGCAAGGGGCTACAGAAGGTGAGTGAAAGAGAATTAAAGAAAAAAAAAACTTTAGAAGTAACACAAAAACCAAATCCTAAACAGGAAACAAGGGATAAACCTCTACTACTATTCAAATAACCGGAATGGAGTGTGAACCGGACGATATGCGAACTGATCTACTCCTGTTCTTTACGCAGATTGTTGTATATTTCTTGGCTGATAACCAAAGAGCATTGTTCATGTCTAAGTTTTCGAACTGACCATCTACCTGCTTAGCCAATATCAGTAACATTTTACTGACCTTGTAATTATATTCCTGACACTTTTCTTACGTTATGATTTACTTAATAAAAGACCCAAGAGCCACCAAAAAAAGAAGATTACTGAATTAAGCTGTTTTATTGATGCAAGAGGATTAGTTAAAAATTTCAGATTATGAGGATATGTAGGATAGATAGCGGGTAACAGTGAGCATAAAGAGGCTTAGATTGTAGTGATAGGTGAACTATTATCTCAGTATACTGTTCCTCGTGACACTGTCCGAGCTAAGGTCAAATGTAAAACGAATGCAGATTTTCTAGGCTGGTAGTCTCTCTTCACTTGAAGGATTGACGCAGCATTTTTTTTTAAGTTCCTTTCAATTAATGTTGAGTTACATTTAATAAAAAGAAATATTTGTAGGGATTCGAGTTCATATGAAAATCCAGGCTGTCAAATGCTGACTTTATGATATGCGTGTCCTCACTGCTTTGAATCTAGCCAAAAGAATATACCCTCTTCCTATTCTTCTTAAAGGTTTTGTGTCAGACGAAAGCAAACTTAACGGATTGTATTTCATTTATTTTGTCGATCTTTTATTTGCATGCTCAGTTAGCGACAAAAAATATGCATCTTATTTCATGGATGACTGCGATGCTACTTAAAATTTTGAATGTTAATAAGGCATAAAATAAAATATATAGACAGTTTTACAATATATATATATATATATATTGTAATTGGTTCTACTACTATATCATTTTAGGCCAGACAGGCGTATCCATGTTAAATTATAAAATTGAATGTAAAAACCTATATGAGCTTTCAGATATTGAGTTTCATTTATCATATTCTATTTACAGTCCTTTTCTGGCATATGTTAATTTTTTTTTTTAAATATATATGTAAATATATGTAAATACGACGTCCTTGAAGAGACAGAGTAACAAAAGAAAAAAGAAAAAAGACTTTAAAATAAACTACTGATGGCCTCATGAGATATTTTTAATATTTTTTAACTAGCTGTTTATGTAACAGTTGATATCATAACTAAAATTTATTAAACAACTATTTAAAAGAATTCGTACACCCTACTAACGGTTATAATAGTATGTCTCGACTGCTTCCAACGTTACTCTATCAAACACCCTATCGGAACTCTATTAGAACTCTCTCGGAACTTCGGATATTTATCCAAAGCGAGGCGGGATGTAACACAAGGTCTGGTTTAAAGTGAGGTAAACTGGGCCAATGGTTAAAATTTACCCATGCCTCGCAACCGTACCATCGGGCACTATTCTTGACTATTTTTCTCAACCTAATCTCAGTCCGTAGACCGAGTCCCGACCTGATGGCAGGACAGATTCGGTTCTTTAGTCGAAGACAGAAACCTTGACTATTGCGAGCCGGACAGCGGAATGACGAACTCTCTTTTAGTTCTTTATTTAGGGCGTCTTTTATCCTAAAAGGTTATCGGTTGAAGTCATACAATCACTTGTGCGTATTTATCGTCTATTAACTCAGAACATACTCTTTCAACTTGTATTTGTAAATACTCCTCAGAAAGATCCAGCTTCAAAAAATAAAAAATTCCATTTTGGATAATTTTTACTTTCTAATGAACGCTAGCAATTTGTCAACCGTTATATTTGAAGCAGAAAAAGAAATTTACAGTAATTTTTAGCAACACAGTTTTACGGTTATTTTTTTTTTGTTGTTGTTTTTTGTTACCATAACTCACACCCCTGAAGAATATCTCGGAAAGAGATTGAAAGTACTTAGATACATTGAGAAATGAATGATAATAACATCTGTCAACGTTACAGCACATTTCTGACATTTTTCAATTATAATACGCGAAAGATTATCCGTGAGTATGAACGGATTTTATTAAAAATAAGCAGACACAATGTTTGCAATTTATTTAATCTGATATATATATATATATATATATATATATATATATACTTTTAAGTCTCGATAGGGACAGAGCGCATGTAAATATAAAAGTGAACATTGAGTTCAACACTGAGTGGCGACTGTCTGTTTCTTTAGGTCATCATTGCACAATCTTTGGGTCATCATTGCACAATCTTTGGGCCATCATTGCACAATCTTTAGGTCATCATTGCACAATCTTTGGGTCATCATTGCACAATCTTTAGGTCATCATTGCACAATCTTTAGGTCATCATTGCACAATCTTTGGGTCATCATTGCGTTCAGGCTCTCGCAAAGAGTTATTATTTACATTGTCTGTTCTTTTTTAAATGCCTTGTCCTTTCAGGACGTGGGTTATCATGGCTTTCTACTTCTACCTACCCCTTGTGGCTCTTAACACGCCTTCTCATGTTACACCACACAACCCCCGTTCTGTCATCTACCTACTTAGGCCCTTCAAATATATTATCCGCTGCTTTCCCCTGTCTCTTTTTCCCTCTATCTGGCCTGTTAGTATCAGATTATCAAAGCCCTCCTTCCCCATTGCATGTCCTAGGAACTTTAGCTGTCTGATGCTCAGTATTAATTTCCTTTTCGTTTCCATCCTTTTCAAAACCTCATCATTGCTCACATGCTCGGTCCATGATATCCGCAGCATCCTTCTGTGGAACCACATTTCAGTTGCTTCAAGTTTTTCCTTCATCTTTGATGATATTGTCCAGCATTCACTGCCATATTAAAGAACTGACATCACATAGCAATCCAATACTCTCTTCTTTGTATCTAGTGAAGGTTTCCTGTGTCTTAGTACTTTACTCAGCTTCTGGAACGCGTCCTTCGCCATGCCAATTCGCCTTCGGGTCTCTGTGTCGCACTTTCCGTCTTCTGTTAGAACACTTCCCAGTTCGAACTAATATTTTCTTTTTTTGTTACGTAGTGATTATCACAGTGTTTCGGCCGTTATGTCTTCCGGCCTTCTTCAGGTAACCTTCAAGAAATTTCGAACTATACTCTTTATGAGATAGATAGATAGATAGATAGATAGATAGATAGATAGATAGATAGATAGATTGTAGGTTGTTCTTGTTCTACAGTTCACACCGTCTTGTTCCTTTTTCAAAATCCTGTTCAGTTGTTGTTCGACTTCGTTTCCACTGAGGTCAAATAAATATTGTCCTACCCAGTGACTGAACTCGCAATTATTACGTCACCAGACTCATGAATCAACCTTTAAATCAACTTGGTTAGTGTTCCGTGTTTCTCTCTGTATGTGTGTGTAATTTCTTCAACTTGCAAACAATGAATAGCCATGAATAGCCATGAAACTAGCCATGAAACTAGCCATGAAAATAGCCATGAAACTAGCCATGAAAATAGCCATGAAACTAGCCATGAAAATAGCCATGAAACTTCTATTCTTAATTTCCTATTTACAGTTTTCTGCAGAGGCGAAAAACGTTTGGGTAAACTGCGGTTTTGTTTGTTTTTTGTTTTTATTTTCAGCCTAATATTTATTTTGGTCACGCTGATGTTTGTTAACGTTACATGTTTACAAAATAGCGGTTAGTAAAGGTTTGGCATCTCAGGGTGTGCCTTTTTGACAAGCCGGCCTCTTGCTTGTGGTCATAAATTCTTTCCCGATAAAGCTATTATGATTTGAGTTTGGTTATCGTTTGTTAAGTGATTTGAGAGGTTTTTTTTTAATGGCTATCGGTTCAGGATAAGACGAATCAAAGAGCCAAGTTCAAATCCCAACCTACCCGCTAGCATTCTGTTTCACGCTAATTCCTTTGGGAAGGACATGAACCTGTTCTTTTTTTTTTCTCCAGCTACGTCTTAAATAGCAGTGTAGTTTAGGTTTTTGTGGCAACCAGTTTAATAGAAGGAACGAAATTGAATTTTAAACCACGGAGAAAACAAGAGGAAACCACACCAGTATCTCTCCCAAGAAGTCATGGCTATACGTTGTCGTCGTTGGCGGAACTCACATTTCTTTGTGTGAAAGATCTGGATAGACATCCGCATAATAGGATAGGAGGGTTCAAGGAATGAGGGGCTCTGACTTTTCTTTAGTCTTTTTTCTTCTCTTCTATTTGTCATCTGATGATTTCGTAGGATCTTTTTTTTTTTCATAGACTGCTTTTCTCCAGTTGGTTCAGCTTCCGTCTTCTAATTGACCGGATCGTAAGCTGTTTTTGAGCTGATCCTTGAATCAAAGACATGGGACTCTCCATGGTCCCTTGCTAGATGCGAGCTCCGAGAAGAGGATTTATGTGGGTAGGTACATGTCTGGCATTCAGGAAAGATATCCTGCTCATTGAAGTCAGGGGCAAGTAATGATGGTTTTGACGCTCTTCCCGCGGAGGTAAACTTCGTTGTTCGTGATCCAATCTTTTTTTTTTTTTTTTTTCGCAGGATTTAACAAAGTTTCATGTGAGTGAATCTTTCAAGTCTGTGGATGGCTTTCGGTAGAGTACTCAAGTCTCACAGGCGTACAAAGATTATAACAGCTCGGTAGACCATGAGAGTGGGGATTTGTGTTAGCTCAGGACTTCCAAAAACTTTTTTGAATAACTTATACACATGGTCAAACTCGTTTAGTAAAATATATGCGGTCGTTTCTTGTCATGGTGAGGGCTTACTTGTCGCATTAATCCCAAAAGCGAAGCTGCTTGGAGTTCTAACTCCCGTAGGGCCACCCAAGTCGGTAAGGTC
Source organism: Ascarosepion bandense (assembly GCA_037127315.1). NCBI lineage: Eukaryota > Metazoa > Mollusca > Cephalopoda > Sepiida > Sepiidae > Ascarosepion > Ascarosepion bandense. The sequence goes on from JBBBDQ010000707.1 coordinate 4,254,708, forward strand.
GAATGAGAAGCACCAGACTGAACATGCCTAACCACTAAAGACCAACCAACTGCGGAATAGGCAAATATCTACACGACCTCAATGGTCAAACCGACGGAATAATGCAGTACCAGTCGCACTGGCGCGACAAAGACAAAACTTGACAGACCAAATATTCGACAGTCTGATGCAACCAGGTTTGCCAGATCTCGCGAGGGAGGCACTTCTGACTAAGTGGGTGAACTTCTCCGTGGCACAGAGTTAGCAACTAAAATCATATTCACGCGAATGGTCTGGTCAAAATCTCTGTGATTCCCAGCCATCTCTGCCATTGCCATTTCAGGAGATAAATAAAATAGGGAGAAAGGACGACGATCCCGTTGCTCGAATGCGAGTGGGTGCTGACGATATGCCTAACAAAGAAAATGAATCTCTGGAGAGATATGATCGCCTACGTTCTGAATGTAAACGGCATTAAAAGATTATTTAAATTCGTAAAGTTGTTATTCTTGCCTTCACAGTTTCTAGGTACGCGGTGAGGAACAAACTCATTGATGACTGGAAAGAAAATAAGCTTCGATAAATGAAATCTTTTATCGAATGAAATGAGACGAAAAACAGCTCATTCTGAGTCCCGCTTCGCTACTCCCGACGAACTTCAAAATCTTCTAAGCCGACCAAGCATAGAAATATATACAATATGGGAACCAGTAATAGGGAGTGCCAGAGAAAATCATAAGTGTCAAAAAATTGGTAAAAAATTACTCAAGAAAACCATTAACATAAAAAAATTGCAATATGAACTCTGGTAAAAAAAAGTGTCACTGGACATTAGGTTTATAAATCCCAAAAATTCAATTGTTCTTGTCCTTAAGGACACATGGCCCAGTGGATATAGACGTTGGTTAGTACTCGGTGAGGAACAAATTCATTGATGACTGGAAAGAAAATAAACTTATATAAATGAAATCGTTGTCTCTTGGCGTTGTTTTTCTCTTTCAAAAACATTTTCTTTTACGTTTTGAAATGAGATAGATAGATAGATAGATAGATAGATAGATAGATAGATAGATAGATATGAGCAGACTGAAATAGATAGATAGATAGATAGATAGATAGATAGATAGATAGATAGATAGATAGATAGATATGGACAGACTGAGATAGATATGAACAGAGGTACACCTTTGCGAAAATTGACTGAAACAAAGAGAATAATGTCTTCAAAGCGAATATTGTCTTCCGAGGATCTTTCACACTTTCTTTGATCACATATACGTCGTCTCTTGGCGTTGTTTTTCTCTTCTGACCGCATTTTCCCTTACGTTTTGGACTGAGATAGATAGATAAAGAGAGAGAGAGAGAGAGAGAGAGAGAGAGAGAGAGAGAGAGAGAGATGAGCAGACTGAGATAGATATAAACAGAGATACACCCTTGTGCAAATTAACTGAAGCAAAAGGGGAAATGTTTTTCAAGGATCTTTCACACTTTCCCTGATCACGTATACGTCGTCCCTTGGCGTTGTTTTTCTCTTCCGACTACATTTTTCTTTAAGTTTTAGACTGGTGCATCCTGTTTGTTTCTTCACCTTGATGATACGACTGACAGTTGACACCAACAATATCCTCGATCTCTCGGTAACATATGCGAGTGTGTTCGTGCAGCATTACAATTTTCATACGCTTCCTTGGAGTAACGTCCATCGCAGACAATGGCCATATAGCCCCAGTATCTTGTTGTTTTTCCTTTCCGATCAACTCTCACGCAGCTTCCTTCACACTAGTGTTTCCATTCTATTACTCATTCTACGAAAACCCCCCTATAACCTGTTACGCTTTCTCTTCACTCTCTTCTTATGTAGGGATGAGCCTCTACACCTGGTCTATTGAACAGGTTAAGAGGCTCATCCCTTATTCCCTGTTTAGGATGTGGTTTCCGGCTTTTTCTTTTCCAATCTTTTCATTCTTTTCTTTTTTTTTTTCAATTGAAGTAGATAGACTGAATTATCGCCCGGTTCATGCTCCACCCATGTCTATTGAACAGGTGTAGAAGCTCATCCCTTGTTCCCTGTTTAGGATGTGGTTTCCGGCTTTCTCTTTTTCAATCTTTTCACTTTTCTTTTTTTGTTTATTTTTTTCAATTGGAGTAGATAGACTAAACTATCTCCCGGTTCACACTCCAACCACGTCTATTGAACAGGTGTAGAGGCTCATCCCTTGTTCCCTGTTTAGGACGTGGTTTCCGGCTTTCTCTTCCAATCTATTCACTCTTACGTAACCCCCTGCACACCAGTGGCCTTACCGCCTTGCACGGGGTGATATGATTAAAAAAAAATTTAAAAATTTAAAAAAACCTCCTGAGTACCCGTACCAGTAATTCCTTACTTGGGGTGAAACGATTATAGAAAAAAAACACTTAACTGCTAACCCAAGACTTAAAGAGGTCAAGATTGTAGTGATCGGTAAAGCATCCTCTTCGGTGTCGGTACCACAAAATACCAGTTCTTTGGAAAAGGCTGTCCAAATAGAATTCCTTTCTTCCCAGTGGAATATTAAGAGAATGCGAATGATTGTATGCATATGTGGCATGGAGAGTCTGAGGTGTAATAATCTGCCATAGTAGCGAAAGGCTTAGCTGCAAAGGTCTGAACTGGTTGAACTAAAAATGTAGTTAATTTACCATAGAAATAGAGATAGAATACAGAGTTGCTACGCTGTAAAGGTCTGAACTGGTTGAACTAAAGAATGTAGTTAATTTACCATAGAAATAGAGATAGAATACAGAGTTGCTACGCTGTAAAGGTCTGAACTGGTTGAACTAAAGAATGTAGTTAATTTACCATAGAAATAGAGATAGAATACAGAGTTGCTACGCTGTAAAGGTCTGAACTGGTTGAACTAAAGAATGACGCGCTCATCTCTCCATTTGCTACGGAAATAGCGACAGCGGAGAGAGACGCTTAGCCGTGAAGGTCTGAAATGGCGGAATGTAACTCATCAGAATATTTGTGATAGAAATAGCTATAAAATAGAGAGAAACTTGGCTATGAATGTCTGAACTGTTTGAACTAAAATATGGAGCGCTCATCTGAACGTTTGCCATGGAAATAGCGATAGCATAGAGAGGGGTTCTAGACTAGTGGAACTGAAGAATATAGCTCATCACAACAGAGAGACTTAGCTATTGAAGGTCTGGATTGGTTGAACTAAAGAATGAAGCGCTCATCTGAACATTTGCAATGGAAATAGCGATAAAGTAGAAAGGAACTAAACGTATGAATTTATGGAACTAAAGAATGTAGCCCATCAGAATTTTTGTCATGGTAATGGCGATAGAGTAGAGAGAGAGAGATGCTTAGCTGTGAAGGTCTGAATTTGTGAAACTAAAAAATGTTGCTCATCAGTACATTTGTCATGGTAATGGCGATAAAGTATAGAGAGAGGCTTAGCTGTGAAAGTCTGAATTTGTGAAACTAAAAAATCTTTCTCATCAGAACATTTACCATTTTAATGGCGATAGAGTAGAGAGAAAGAGGCTTAGCTGTGAAGGTCTGAATTTGTGAAACTAAAAAATGTTGCTCAGTAGAACATTTGCCATGGTAATGGCGATAGAGTAGAGAGAGAGGCTTAGTTGTAAAGGTTTAAACTAGTAAACTTAAAGAATGTAGCTCATCTGAACTTTTGCTATGGAAATAGCGATAGAACAGCAAGAGGCTTTCAAAGTTTCGTCTCTGGAAAATTATTTGTAAGGTGAAAATATTTCTTCACCCTGTGTAGTCTCAAGGCTATGTAGATGCGTTCGAACTCTGTCAAGGCTGGAAAGGGAGAACTGAACAGTTCCAACTTAGATCAAACTCGGCCTCATTCTCTCAGCCGACCACGAGTGGAACGACTGCATCGAATCTGCTAAGAAGGTCGGGTCACTGTGTCCGGCCAGAAAGTTTTTCTCGTCAGAATCTATCTTGCACGTATTCGTCCGCGCATTGAATACTATTGCTATATCTTGTTGGGTGCTCCTGCTATTCATTTCGGGGTTTTCAACAACATCCAAAGGATGATCTGCAATGTAATCGACTTCAGTCACTTTTTCACCGACAGTTGTAGAAGTTAATGTTCAATGAGAAACAAGAAATGAGTTAAGAGTATCAAGAGTTGTAGAAATGTTCATAGTAGTAATTTCTTGGTAAGAGTTTATTCGTATGTATGTATGTATGTATGTATGTATGTATGTATGAGCGTTTGTTTGGTAGGAATGTCTTTGAATGGAGAAGAAGTAAAAGGCATAATATCATAGAGCCTCCCCAGAATCTTGCTCCCGCATGAGTAAACAGCGTCTAGTTAGGATCCTATATTCTGCGACGAGAAATTCCTTTTTTGGTATTAAAGTGCCGTTAAAAACCTCTATGAGGATGGTCAGGGCTGCCTTCCTTGTATTGAAGAATTACCGGTAGAATAGATAAAAAATATTTTATAAAAAGAAAAGTTGGTTCAATTGCAGTTAATTGAACCTAATGTTTCTCGAATTCCCTAAGTTAGACATTCGACTGATGCGGGCCAAGAATGAACAAAACACTGAATGTTAATATATATCAATTTAATAAACAGAAAGAAACGAATGACAATAATGGGTGAGGGATATGTAAAACTTAATCCTTATTCAAAATCAGGAGCTGATGAGCAGCGGCGATGCAAAACAAAAAGATTCCAACATAGACAATAGGGATCTTATTAATATAATCTATTTATACATGTTTAATGGTGTCTGCACGAACATAATATCTGTAAGCTAAGACAAAGTGGAGAAGGGGTGAAATAACTTATCTGATAGTTCTCTTTTCTTTAATATTTTATCGAACAGCTTCATTTTATTATCTTTCTCCTCTGACGACCAGGGATTATATTTTCAATCTTGCTTCTTATCTTTTTCTTCTGGTCTGACATCGGATTTCTTTTTTTCTTCCTTCCGGATTTCCGGCTTGAGTGCTATGGCCTGCTATGCACTGGACAATATCTTTCACACTCCCGGCATCGGGAACAATACGGTTCGTTTTTCTGCCTCAGGGAATGTGTGGTTTCAGCTCGTTTCCTGGAGTCACGGTTAACTTGACTTCTCCCGTCAAGATCTGGCCTCGTGTGCTTCTTCTTATGGCGCCTGAATTTCTTGCTCGCTGATTGGTTATCCTCGGCCAATCGCGTTGTTTCTTTAATCTGCTGCTCCTGCTGATCTTATCCTAACGTTCTCCTACGCGTTTATACTTTATGCATGATGTAGGAAGAGGTTGGGTGTCTATTGTTGGCTTAAATTCGTCACAATAAGCAGACGAAAAAGGAGAAAGAGGACGAATGTCCGAGTCGATTTGAAGTTTCTCCCGTTACATTTTAGCTTGTCGTCTCTGTTGCTTTCCTCTGACTAACTGACGCTGATCGAAGTCATTTATAGTCATTTAAATTTTTCGCACTGGTCTTTTTAGTCTTGCAGATCGCTCTCATTGGTCAGAAAACCAATTTGATATCTACTCGCGAAATCCGGTTTCGGTTTTTTCTGTAAGCGCGAGGTTAATCCTTTTTCTATGCGGCAAAACCAGGATTTCACACGTCATTGTGAATTTTGTAAAAGTGAAGAAGAAGGTTGATTTTAATTCTTAATTTTCTATCAACCACAGTATCACGTATTACTGAATAGGATACATACAATTTAGAAATAACAGAGAATTTCAATAAAACAAAGGAGCATATGACCACAAAGTTCTAATAACACTAAAGCGTCACTTTTATACAAATAGATAAAAAAATGTATCCACTAGGTCTTATGTGAGAAAAAATTGCAGAATTCCTGAATAAACATCTCCCTTGGAAAGAAAAACTGACTATCATTTAAAGTTAATTTAACATTTGCCTTGAGGCAATACTTATGAATATACTTTCTGTGAACTTTCAAAGCTATTTTCTTGTTGTGGAATAAATATCAATTAACGTATAACTGTGGTTTGAAGTTGCCTCCTCAAAGTTGCTTAGCGATATGATGCACCCCCGCTACATAAACACGCGCATATATCATTACGAACAGGTGTTTGTGGTATAAAATTAGGTATGACTGAAACCACATCAAAAATAAAAGCCACAGTATGACTATAACATGCATAGAAAGAACATACTGAGATCCTAAGAAATGTAAGATAGATAGGTAAAGAGATATAAAAAGACTGGGATAGATAGATAGATAGATAGATAGATAGATAGATAGATAGATAGATAAAAATATACGAAAAATAGATACATAGATAGACAGATATGAAGAGACTGAGATAGATAGATAGATAGATAGATAGATAGATAGATAGATAGATAGATAGATAGATAGATAGATATGAAGAGACTGAGATAGATAGATAGATAGATAGATAGATAGATAGATAGATAGATAGATATGAAAAGACTGAGATAGATAGATAGATAGATAGATAGATAGATAGATAGATAAAAATATACGAAAAATAGATACATAGATAGACAGATATGAAGAGACTGAGATAGATAGATAGATAGATAGATAGATAGATAGATAGATAGATAGAATTAGATAGATAGATAGATAGATAGATAGATAGATAGATAGAAATAGATAGATAGATAGATAGATAAAAATATACGAAAAATAGATACATAGATAGACAGATATGAAGAGACTGAGATAGATAGATAGATAGATAGATAGATAGATAGATAGATAGATATGAAGAGAGAGATAGATAGATAGATAGATAGATAGATAGATAGATAGATAGATAGATAGATAGATAGATATGAAGAGACTGAGATAGATAGATAGATAGATAGATAGATAGATAGATAGATAGATAGATATGAAGAGACTTAGATAGATAGATAGATAGATAGATAGATAGATAGATAGATATGAAGAGACTGAGATAGATAGATAGATAGATAGATAGATAGATAGATAGATAGATAGATAGATAGATAGATATGAAGAGACTGAGATAGATAGATAGATAGATAGATAGATAGATAGATAGATAGATAGATAGTCTCAATGCAGCCAAGAGTGTTTCTTTAAGGCATCGTCAGCATTTCTCCAACATTCTTTTCTTTATTTTTGAGCTTATTGCAGATGAATTTGTTCCAAGATGAATTTATTGACCTTGCGATGTTTTCCTACAAGTGCTTTTAACTTTTTCCTTTATATAACATTTCAACAGTTTTCGCCTCCTTATTGTTGCTCAAAAATTGCTTTGCGATTCCCTTTATTCACATAATTTGGAACGGTGGAAAAAAAGCGATATATTCCAAATGACTGCCAGTTATTTATCATTGTGCAAAAACAGTTGCCATGAAAGAAGCTACAAAGCGAATGTCCTGATCTGTAAACTCGAGACTTGTTCTGAAATACTCTCGTCAGTCATGTTGACGTCATGCATATTATTATCTATCCCGTTTAGAGAGGTCGAAACCGCCATCTATATGGATACGTCTTATGAGATCAATAGTTAAAATGGCTTAAAGCGAATAAATTTTAAAGACGACAATTAGACAATTAGTCATTAGACTTTATAGAGAAGCACTGCAATATTACAACAGGCTTTTCCAAATAACAAAAAGGCACATTATTTGAACGCTTCCAATAGCAATAAAAAAAATGGATCCCGTATTTAAGTATTAGAGAAACTAATTTGTGTAACTTGGAAAAAAAAAACGCAAAGACTACCTGTTTTATTTGTATTATATCGTTTCCAATTTTCGCCTAAGATATTGTGTATTGTCGTACAAATTTTGGATTCGGACAGTTTAAACATAATTTTGATCACAATACATAATATCTTATGAATCATAATGGTGCAGTGGATATCGTGTGTGTGTGTGTGTGTGTGTGTGTGTGTGTGTGTGTGTGTGTGTGTGTGTGTGTGTGTGTGTGTGTAATTTAATATGTGTGGGTGCATTTGTAATTGTATGTATGTGTGTATGTGTGTACATGTGTATATGTTGATATGAATATGGGTGTGTGAGTGTGTGGATGTCATTGTGTGGATGTGTGTGAGTGTGTGTGTATGTATACTTACATCTATATTTATATATTAATTGCCCATTTCTCTTTTTAGAAGATATAATAATTTTTTTATCTAAATAGTTCTACCATAATAAAATAATAAATAGTTCTACCATAATAAAATAATAACTAGTTCCACCATAATAAAAATCATATGGTGACCATATGATTTTTATTATTAATTAAAAATTAATTTTAAAAAATTAATTAAAAAAAAAGCTTTTGGTAAATTTTTAACAGAGTCTAATATATTATATATAATATATTGTCTCCTTTCTACTCCTTCTGCTCCACCACTTCTTTATCTTTCCTTTCCTTTGACCTTCGATAGTCGTCGTCAGTCGTTACCTTGGTTACAAAGATTTTTGTAATATATCTTGTGCGTTGTGGCGCAGTGGATATCGGCTCGGAACTCGAAATCGGGGAGCCGAGTTCGAATTCCAGTTGAATTACTTGCATTCACTTACGCGCAAATATTCTTGGGAAAGGTATTAATCCGTCTCTTCCCTCCAGTTATGGGTTAAATAATAGGGCAGATTGGGTTCTATAGCCTTGGTCGGCAACCAGTCTACCGCAGAAAGCAATGGCAACCTACTGCGGGATAATCTTCTGTCCAGTCAGTCATATCTCGGAAAAGACATGATCACCCAAGCATGTATCACGTATGGCACTTAACTGACTGACTGAATATAATAGTTGGAATAATGATTAAGGTTTCTACTGGTCATAAAGTGGGGGATCAGTTTATTACTTCATAACAATAGGAAAGCGATCCCTCACTAATTACTACATAATAATATAATACATTTCTTTCCCCTCTAGCTATGAGTCAAATAGCAGGACAGATTGGGTTCTATAGCCTTGGTCGGCAACCAGTCTACCGCAGAAAGCAATGGCAACCTACTGCGGGATAATCTTCTGTCCAGTTAGTCATATCTCGGAAAAGACATGATCGCCCAAGCATGTATCACGTATGGCACTTAAACTGACTGACTTAATTCTTCGTTAACTTTTCTCTGTCCACCCCATTTGTCTTTTCTTTCCTTTTCCACTACCACTTCTATTCCTCTGACACGGTTCAAATTTTAACTTTTGATTCTTTCATACAGACGTATTGTAAAGTCTTCTTCTAATATCGAGTCATGGATATCTGTTTCTGATTTCTGTTTTTTATGCCTGGCCGACAAAGTTAAATAGTTTTTTTTAACTTCCTGTGTAGAGATATATCTTTGAGCTTCTTCCGGTATATAAATTTTGTACTATATTTGAATTAATAAATTTTTGTTTTCGTTCGTTGCTGATTTAGCGTGAATTTTCTCACTGAAATGGCCATTTAACGAATGTAAATTTCAGAATTTTTTGACATACTATATATACTTGGTTCTGTAAATAGATAATACTATTTACATTGAGCCCTTCACCTTGATCAATTTTTATATTAATAGAATTAATATTAATAGGATCTGGCTTTTGAGATTTTACCTATTTGGTCATGTTTTGGATTTAACATATATATATATATATATATATATATATATATATATATATATATATATATATATCACTCCTTTTACGTTCATGAGAGAGAGAGAGAGAGAGAGAGAGAGAGAGAGAGAGAGAGAGAGAGTAGGGAAGCAGCGTAGACTCAATCCATTCTCTTAATTATTAAAATTTACTTCCAGTAATGACAGCTCTAGCCGCTTGTTTGCTCTTTAACAGTGCCTCATAATTTTATTTATTTATTTTTTTTGTAATAATTATTATGTCGTCAATTTGCGAAGAATATATATATATATATATATATATATATATATATATATATATATATATCCTGTCTATTATAAAAACCTTTGGTTATATATATAGTGATCAGTTCTACTACTATTGTATCTATTTAGGCCAGACAGACATGTTAAATTATAAAACTGAATGCAAAAACCCATGTGAGCTGTCAGATATGGAGTTTCATCAATCATATTTTATTTACAGTCCTTTGCTGGTATATATATCTATATATATATATATATATTTTTTTTTCATTTTTAAAAATATATGTAAATATATGTAGCCGCTTATTTGCTCTTTAACAGTGCGTCATTATTTTATTTTTTGCAATAATTATGTCGTCAATTTGGGCCCACTCGAACTTACATAGTTGTTATAACTTACTAGCAGTATAGCCCGGTGTTGCTCAAGTGTAATGAAAGCTTTAAAACTAACCCATGGTCCTGGAACTCAGACTCTTTAGACGATGGCACGAAAGACTAAAAAGCAATATTTCTTTTTTTTAATCATATCACCCCGAGCAAGGCGGTAACGCCATTGAAGCGCAGGGGACTACGTAGGAATGAAAAGATTGGAAAAGAGAAAGCCAGAAACCACATCCTAAACAAGGAACAAGGGATGAGATTCTTCACCTGTTCAATAGATGTGGGTGGAGTGTGAACCGGGCGATAGTTTAGTCTATCTACTCCAATTGAGAAAAAAAAAGAAGAGTGAAAAGATTGGAAAAGAGAAAGCCGGAAACAACATCCTAAACAAGGAACAAGGGATGAGCCTCGTCACCTGTTCAATAGACGTGGGTGGAGTGTGAACCGGGCGATAGTTTAGTCTATCTACTCCAATTGAGAGAAAAAAAAAAGAAAGGAGTGAAAGATTGGAAAAGAGAAAGCCGGAGACCACATCCTAAACAAGGGACAAGGGATCAGCCTCTTCACCTGTTCAATAGACGTGGGTGGTGTGTGAACCGGGCGATGGTTTAGTCTATCTACTCCAATTGAGAAAAAAATCATGTATTTTATCTTTCTTTTTTTCTTATTTCTTACCTTCTTATATTTTTTCATTTTTGCTTCTTTGAATTCTCTCCCCTTTTTCTGCTTCTTATTCTCTCTATCTCCCCTTTTTTGTTTCTTTTTATTCCTCCAAACTCTTTATCTTGTTTCTCATCTTTCTTATCTTTTTTATTCACCCTCTATTTCCATTATTCCGGACTTACGGACATATCACGTGGAATACACCGGTTCTCGCTCTATCACCTAAGTTAAGCAAAGCCGAGCCTGGTCAGCAATTAGATGGGCGACCGCTTGGGAATACCAGGTGCTGTAAGCGTTTAGTGACCAATGTGCGTTGTGGTGCAGTGGATATCGGCTCGGAAAGAGTTGTTTCCAGTTAAAGCGAAACCGTAGACTGAAAGAAAAATGGATGGATGTAAGTCAAATTTTGATTTCCTGGTATCGATATCAAAAATTTTTTCGTCGTAAACTGAATTTTGAAGGCTAAATAAGTCTTCTGGGTAAATGGTATCATGGCTGAGACTAAGAACTGCAATTATACTTACTTAGAGCCAAACCCGAAGCAATAACTAAAATAAAAAGGCTGAAAAAATACAGACATACAGGCAGATAAACAGACACACACACAAACATCTTGCCTTTTTTTTTTTTTTCATCATATCACTCCGAGCAAGGCGGTAACGCCACTGATGTGCAGGGGGCTATGTACTAGTGAAAAGATTGGAAAAGAGAAAGCCGGAAACCACATCCTAAACAGGGAACAAGGGATGAGCCTCTTCACCTGTTCAATAGACGTGGGTGGAGTGTGAACCGGGCGATATATATATAATCGATTTTCTGCACTATTGTAAGAACTGCAACCTTGAAACTTCTGAATATTGTTTCTTATGTTTTTGTCTATGAGTGTATGAAATTTGATTAAAATCGGACCACTCCTTCTAGAACCCGATTTTTTCGATTATCAATTTTCGATATTTATTGGGGATACCTCGACAGAAAACCTAGCTAAGAACACTCGCAGATGCTTATAGTACAACTGTGCAAATTTTCAAGAAAATCGGTTCAGCCGTTTCGGAGTCTGTAGGTAACGGACACAGACACACACACACACACACACACACACGCACAGACAAAGTTCCATTTACAAATAAGTTTATATAGACAGATCTGTTTTGCTGTATCACAGCTCATCAGTACGGTTAGACTCCGATTAATTTTTAAGCCAGGATTGAAACCCGACCGAATTGGCGTCAGTCGGCGATTCTACCTCTGGGCTATGGGCGTTCGGTGGAAGAAGGCAGGCTTTTTTACCGCATATATTATCATTATACGTGCCCAATAGCTAGAGTGCTCTAATTCATTTTATATATATATATATATATATATATATATATATACTTCTCTTCTGTAACGCTGTCGGGTTTGGCTTGTTTTTTTCTTATGTTTTAATATAAGTATGTGCGTTGTGGTGCAGTGGATATCAGCTCGGAACGAGAAATCGGGGAGCCGAGTTCAAATTCCAGCTGAATTCATTGCATTCACTTGCGCACAAATACCCTTGGGAAAGGTATTAATCCGTCTCTTCCTTCCAGTTATGGGTTAAATAACAGGACAGATTGGGTTCTATAGCCTTGGCTGGCAACCAATCTACCGCAGAAAGCAATGGCAACCTACTGCGGGATAATCTTCTGCCCAGTCAGTCATGTCTCTTTCGAGACATGATCGCCCAAGCGTGTTTCACGTATGGCACCTAACTGACTGACATCAAAATGTATGTCTTAAGTTGCCGTCACGGGCCCACTCGAACTTACATAGTTGTTATAACTTATACTCAGTTGTTACGTTCGTAAATGGTATTCTGCATGGAGATTTAACTTCTTCTCATGTTGGTATTATTTTGTCTTTTAGAGTTCTTACACTGAAAGATTGATCTCTTGTTATCTATCATCTACAAGGGTAGAAATTCCTCCAGCGCATTGTCACTTTACTCCTGCCTCCCATTTCATCTGATAACTTATTCCCCTTCCGCCGGTATCAACGACCTCATTTTTTTTTTTTTTATCAAAATTTTTACGTGTGACACCGACCGGTGTAAAACTGAAGCTTTAATATTCGTCCAGTTTTACTGTCAACCAGGTGTAAAATAATTCCTGCGTTTTTTTGTCCACCAGTTTGTAAAGTCTTGTATAGGTTATTAAGAGCAAAATATTAAATTTCGTATGCATGTAGTCCCCCTATATATATATATATATATATATATATATAGATAGATAGATAGATAGATAGATAGATAGATAGATAGATAGATAGATAGATAGATATTGATCCCTATGGAAATGTCACTAAATTTCGGGGGATACTTTCCCTCTTCCCTCAGTGTGAACGAAGATTTAAAAGCACGTGTCATTTGGTGCGAGTCAGTATTCATAACCACCATTTACTTTACAAGTGCTGAATAGTTTCCATAGGAAGGTAACGACTTGCTATGTTCTGAACTTTGTTTACACCTTTCTTTACCTGAACATTAACGTAATATGCGTCATCACCCAAATAAGTGCTCTAGTTGTTGTTTAAAGACTTACCATTGTTGAAACGACATTATTTGTTCATAGAAAATGTTTTTGTTTTTTTTTGTTTTTTTTGTTTTTTACAGATATGACGTACTGATAGTTTGGTAGTCGCATGCAGGTCCAGTGCAAGGCTCTCGTGACTTCCTGAATCTATGATGCTGGGTCAATATTCAATTATCATAAGGTCGTACACATATAAAATACAAATTTTATTGCAACTTACTATGTACTATAATGGATCATATAAAATTTAAGTGAACAATTCAAGTAGAAAAATTGAAAAAAGAGCTTTTACAGACTGCAAACCTCCGTCAAGGTAATACGACATGATTTTAGCTATTTGCAAGAGATGAATATTAAAATGATACGCACTGCAATGAACTTGGCTGCTTCATTTTATTTTAATTATTTTATTTTATTTATTAACTTTTTATGTTGTTTTATTTATTAACTTTTTATTTTATTTTATTTATTATCTTTTTGCTTTTGGACAGTAAATATTAAATTTCTATTATAAATAAGATATCTTCGTAAAAAAATAGTGCGTTCAGAAAATGTAATGACGTAATGTAAGATAGGGGAGGTAATTCAGTATTTGGCAAATGAAACGTACTAAATTATATTTTTTAAAAAATGGAAAATTAACCAAGAAACTTTTATCCCGTACCGGGTCAAAGCCAAATCTAATTAGTTCGTGCCAGTCATGACGCCAATCATCCCTGAAAGTTTATCCGAATTCATCCAGCGCGTCTTGACAGACAGACAAGAAATTAAAAAAAAACAAAAACAAACGCGAACGAATGCACTATCTCAGCCTTAAGGCATTGTAATAAATTCAGTGTATCTAAATACAAATTAGAGACATGTCATAATAATTCATTTTGTCTTAAATAAATCAGTAATGTTTTGCAGCAATTTCAAACATCAACTTGACACTTTTCGTGTTAAAAAGTTGTTAAAAATTTGAACAATTTTAACATTATAGATAAAAAAAAAATGAATTTTATATTATGTTTATATCGTTGTACAGTGAGAAGATACACCCTTGCCTTAGTAACACCCTTTCTATTTTTGTCTATCTGCTGGGCTTATTTTCTAACCGAATAATGCATATTATTCACAAAATATTATTCAGAACTATATCTTCTTCTTCTTCTTCTTTTATGTGCCATGTCCTTTCAGGACGTAGGCAATCATGGCTTTCCACATCTCCCTATCCCTGGTGGCTCTTAGTACACTTTCTCCTCTTGCACCACGCAACCCTCGTTCCGTCATCCACCTAATCAGGTCCTTCAAATATGTTATCCGCTGCTTTCCGCTGTCTCTTTTCCCCTCTATCTGGCCTGTTAGTATCAGGTTCTCCAAGCCCTCTTTCCTTTCTTTTGCATGTCCGATGTACTTTAGCTGTCTCTTCCTGATGCTCAGTATTAATTTCCTTTTCATTTCCATCCATTCTAAAACCTCGTCATTGATCACATGGTCGGTCTATGATATCCGCAGCATCTTTCTGTAAAGCCACATTTCAGTTGCTTCAAGTTTTTCCTTCATCTTAGAAGATATTGTCCAACATTCACTGCCATATTGAAGAACCGGCATCACAAAGCAATCCAGTACTCTCCTCTTTGTTTCTAGTGAAATTGTCCTGTTTCTTAATACTTTACTCAACTTCTGAAATGCTTCTTTCGCTATGCCAATTCGCCTTCGGATCTCAGTATATCATAATGATAAAATCGGTCAATAATTATTTGTAACTATTTATACTGGAACTCGTGCATTTAATTACGAGGATTCAATAATAATATTTTAAATTTTGAAATTATATATATTTTGGGACAAAAATTTTTTAAAACTGTTTCTATATCTTTCATGGTTTTTCAATCATTTCGCCTCACCTGCTATCCTCTTCCGTCGCACCTATGAGGCGCGTCACACCGTTAAGGAACCAATGTTCTAATACGTTAAAACAATCATTTGCAAAGAATATGTAACAATAAAATAAAGACTTTATTTTATGTGATAAAAAGTACGTTTAAAAATAAATAAAAAAAAAGAGAGTGGGTTAAAATAAATAAACGCTAATTCGAAGTCAGAACATTATGATTGATAACGCTCTCCTCCAATTTGCGGACCGTAGTTTTATATTCTTAATACTTGATATAATACAAAAATATCACAAAAAATAAACTAGGCTAATAATTATAACTATGTATACTGGGAATCATGCATGCAATTACAAATAATCCATAATAATATTTTCAATTTTGAAATCATATTTATTTTTGGCTTATGAAGTTTTTGAAACTGTTTGTAAATCTATGATTGTTTTTCAATCATTCCGCATCACCGGCTATCTTCTTCCGTCGCACCCATGAGGCGCGTCACACCATTTAGGGACCACTGATTTATATTATTATTGCGGTGATTTATAATATTATAACTTAAAAAGAAAAACATGACCGACTATATGTCCCGCCAATATGATGTCACATAAAATTATTCCAGTTCCAAGTGATTTAATGGTTCAAATTTTGAACCCTTCAGCTAACCATTCGTTCATAATATCTTCTTTGCATCTACCAGGGCCTTTCACCGACACAACCCATTAAGGCGATACTCAACCCAGCCCCGTTCTCATTTCTTTGCTTATCCAACGCTCACTCGCTTTTCCGGTTTCTTTCCACCTGCTTCATACCTTTTTTTATCCTGTCGGTTCAAAAGAAGTCGGTGCTTATTTGAAACGCTTTAATTTCCATAGATCAACTACCTTTTCAACCCGTTCTTTGCACAACCGCCTTCCCAATATTCAATCGATAAGTACATTAGCGTACACTCCGCCTTCGTTTCTTGTTGGCCTTTTCTCTTAACAGGAAATATTGCTGTCACAATTTTACCAGTAAAAATATTACCAGAAATTTATTGGTATGGGAAGGATTATCAAGCTTTATTTCTGACTAGTATTTCTTTCATCTTATTTCTCTTGCTTTTTATTGGAGGCTTATTCTTTATTTCTCATCTGCCCTGCTTACTTAAATATGCTTTATTACTAGTAGTATTAATAGGATTCAAATTTCTTAGATGAAGCATTGTCAATTATTATTCATTTTGGACTAGTATTTCTTTTATCTTATTTCTCTTGCTTTTTATTGGAGGCTTATTCTTTATTTCTCATCTGCCCTGCTTACTTAAATATGCTTTATTACTAGTAGTATTAATAGGATTCACATTTCTTAGATGAAGCATTGTCAATTATTATTCATTTTGGACTAGTATTTCTTTCATCTTATTTCTCTTGTTTTTTATTGGAGGCTTATTCTTTATTTCTCATCTGCTCCGCTTACTTAAATATGCTTTATTACGGGTAATACTTTTTTGGTACGCCAGTACGCCAGAACGCCAGTACGCCAAATTTCAGTCCGCCATGTTGGTACGCCAAAATTTGTTAGGTATCATGTGCGTATCCATTTTTTTTCTACAGGAAAAAATAAATAAAATTTATTTTAACAAGTATCTTTGTACAATATACATTTATCTCGCAAACAGACATGAAATCAGATACAAAAAACGACTTTAATTATTTTTAAATTCCATCTTAATATGTCCATATTCCACCAGTATAATAAAAATGAAGAAATGTTTGTTTGTGTGTTGTGTCGTTTGGCGTACCGAAAAAATATTTTTTCTAAAGAATAAAAACGAATAAAAATTATTTTTTACGATAATCTTCATAATTATTTCTTCATTTTTATTATAGTGGTGGAATTTAAAAATATGGACATATTAAGATGGAATTTAAAAATATGGACATATTAAGATGGAATTTTAAAATATGGACATATTAAGATGGAATTTAAAAATAATTAAAGTCGTTTTTTTGTATCTGATTTCATGTCTATTTGCTAGATCAATGTATATTCTACAAAGATACTTGTAAAAATAAACTTCATTTTTTTTCTGTAGAAAAATTTTTTTTAGATACGTCAGATGATACCTAACAACTTTTGGCGGACTGAAATTTGGTGTACTGGCGTTCTGGCGTACTGGCGTACCAAAAAAGTATTACCGCTTTATTACTAGTAGTATTAATAGGATTCAAATACCTTAGATGAAGCATTGTCAATTATTTTCAATTTTGGACTAGTATTTCTTTCATTTTATTTCTCTTGCTTTTTATTGGAGGCTTATTCTTTATTTCTCATCTGCTCTGCTTACTTAAATATACTTTATTACTAGTAGTATTAATAGGATTCAAATTTCTTAGATGAAGCATTGTCAATTATTATTCATTTTTTATTAGTATTTCTTTCATCTTATTTCTCTTGCGTTATATTAGAGGCTTATTCTTTATTTCTCATCTGCTTTGATTACTTAAATAGCTTTATTACCTTGGAATTGTCATATAGATGGTCATGGCTCTCCATAAATACCTTTTCATTATTATCTGTGAATTTCCATACTATTTTGGGAAATAAATTAGTGCGATTTTCCTTTGACTTTTGTAAGTTTTCTCTCACTAATATTTTTTCTTTATTAAATTTTCTCCTTATACCAATCTCCCAACAAGTCAAAGGGTGAAGGATTGATTGATTCGGTTTCTACGGCTTACAATATTTTTGACAAAATCTTTAGTAAATTTTCTCCTGATACCAATCACCCAACCAGTCAAAGGGTAAAGGATTGATTGATTCGGTTTCTACGGCTTACAATATTTTTGACGAAATCTTTAGTAAATTTTCTCCTGATACCAATCACCCAACAAGTCAAAGGGTGAAGGATTGATTGATTCGGTTTCTACGGCTAACAATATTTTTTACGAGATCTTTAGTAAATTTTCTCTGATACAATCACCCGTAAGTCAAAGAATTGAAGGATTGATTGATTCGGTTTCGCTTAACAATATTTTGACGAAATCTTTGGTAAATTTTCTCCTGATACCAATCACCCAACAAGTCAAAGGGTGAAGGATTGATTGATTCGGTTTCTACGGCTAACAATATTTTTTGACGAAATCTTTAGTAAATTTTCTCTGATACAATCACAAGTCAAAGGGTGAAGGTTGGATGTGAGGATTCAGTTTCTAGAAGCTGTAATATTTTTGACGAAATCTTTAGTAAATTTTCTCCTGATACCAATCACCCAACAAGTCAAAGGGTGAAGGATTAGCTGATTGATTCGGTTTCTACGGCTAACAATATTTTCACGAAATCTTTATTAAATTTTCTACAGTGAATGCCAAACAAGTCAAGGTGAAGGATTGATTGATTCAGTTTCTACAGCTTACAATATTTTCTTAGCCGAAAATCTTTGTTTTCTCCTGATACCAATCACCCAACAAGTCAAGGGTGAAGGATTAGTTGATTCGGTTTTTCTACGGCTAACAATATTTTTGACTGAAATCTTTGGCCATTCCTCACAGTCCCAATCACCCAACAAGATGCAGGGGTGAAGGATTGATTGATTCGGTTTCTACGGCTTAATATTTTTGACGAAATCATTAGTAAATTTTCTCCTGATACCAATCACCCAACAAGTCAAAGGGTGAAAGGATTAGATTGATTCGGTTTCTACGGCTTACAATATTTTTTGAAATCTTTAGTAAATTTTCTCCTGATACCAATCCATGACAAGTCAAGGGTGAAGGATTGATTGATTCGGTTTCTACGGCTAACAATATTGTTTACGAAATCTTTGGTAATTTTCTCCTGATACACAATCACCCAACAAGTCCAAGGGTGAAGGATTGATTGATTCGGTTTCTACGGCTTACAATATTTTTTACGAAATCTTTAGTAAATTTTCTCCACGTGCCAATCACCAACAAGTCAAGGAGTGAAGGATGATTGATTCGGTTTCTACGGCTAACAATATTTTTGACGAATCTTTAGTAAATTTTCTCCTGATACCAATGCTAACAATCAAAGGGTGAAAGATTGATTGATTCGGTTTCTACGGCTTACAATATTTTTTACGAAATCTTTAGTAAATTTTCTCCTGATACCAATCACCCAACAAGTCAAAGGGTGAAGGATTGGTCAAGTTCGGTTTCTACGGCTAACAATATTTTTGACAATCTTTAATGAAATTTCTCCTGATACAATCGCAACAATCAAGGGTGAAGAGTTGATTGATTCGGTTTCTAAAACACAATATTTTTGACGAAATCTTTAATGGGCCTTTCCTGATGAAATCGCAGCAAGTCAAAGGGTGAAGGATTAAAGTTGATTCGGTTTCTACGGCTTACAATATTTTTGGCCAATCTTTAGTAAATTTTCTCCTGATACCAATCACCCAACAAGTCAAAGGGTGAAGGATTGATTGATTCGGTTTCTACGGCTAACAATATTTTTGACGAAATCTTTAGTAAATTTTCTCCTGATACCAACGTCACCCAACAAGTCAAGGTGAAGGATTGATTGATTCGGTTTCTACGGCTTACAATATTTTTGACGAAATCTTTAGTAAATTTTCTCCTAGTACAATGCCCAACAAGTCAGGGTGGAAAAGTTAATTGATTCGGTTTCTACAGTAACAATATTTTTTTGACGAAATCTTTAGTAAATTTTCTCCTGATACCAATCACAACAAGTCAAGGGTGAAGGATTGATTGATTCGGTTTCTACGGCAATATTTTTGACGAAATCTTTAGTAAATTTTCTCCTGATACCAATCACCCAACAAGTCAAGGAATTGAAGGATTGATTGATTCGGTTTTCTACGGCTTACAATATTTTTGGCCTGAAATCTTTGGTAAATTTTCTCCTGATACCAATCACCCAACAAGTCAAAGGTGAAAGTTGAATTGATTCGGTTTCTACGGCTTACAATATTTTTTGCCGAAATCTTTAGTAAATTTTCTCCTGATACCAATCACCCAACAAATTCAAGGGTGAGAAGGATTGATTGATTGGGTTTCTACGGCTTACAATATTTTTGACGTCTTTAGTAAATTTTCTCCTGATACCAATCACTACTGGAAGTCAAGGGTGAAGAAAGTTGATTGATTCGGTTTCTACGGCTTACAATGTTTTGTGAAATCTTTGGTAAATTTTCTCCTGATACCAATCATATCTTGATCCAAAGGGTGAAGAAGGATTGATTGATTCAGTTTCTACGGCTAACAATGTTTTTTACGAAATCTTTAGTAAATTTTCTACGATGCCAATCACCCAACAAGTCAAGAGATTGAAGGATTGATTGATTCGGTTTCTACGGCTTACAATATTTTTGGCGGAAATCTTTGTGATTTTCTCCTGATACCAATCACCCAACAAGTCAAGGGTGAAGGATTGATTGATTCGGTTTCTACGGCTTACAATATTTTTGAAATCTTTATTAAATTTCTCCTGATACCAATCACCCAACAAGTCAAAGGGTGAAGGATTGATTGATTCAAAGGTTTCCCAGCTAACAATATTTTTGACGAAATCTTTAGTAAATTTTCTCATGATACCAATCACCCAACAGTCAAAGGGTGAAGGATTGATTGATTCGGTTCTACGGCTTACAATGTTTTTGACAAAATCTTTAGTAAATTTCTAAACGTAGCTTAGTTAAATCACCATACTGCAAGTATCGCGCATCCAGTGAGAATCGAAATCACTAATCAGTCGTAACTGATATAGAGAAACAAACTTACTAACCATTACCCCACGTCTAAGTGCAAGATGAAATCTTCAATGAAAAGAAAGATATTTATAGCCATTTTCCCTTCAAGTCAGAAATTTAGACCGGCTGACTCTTCTGATCCGTCCACTCCCAACAAACCAACAAAAGATTCTCTTGTCTACTTTTTGGATCGGAGATATTTTTCATATTATCTTCATGTTTTTAAGCATGAATAACAAAATATTTGCTTTAAATTGCTGACTTCAAGTTAAACGATTGTGGTTCTTGAAAGCAGATTGTGATTAACAATATATAAATCCAGTAAAGATAAATGGAATCAGTCAAGTATATAAGCAATAAAGCACTTGGTATATTTTATTTTAAAAAGGTCAAATATTAAGCTAAGGTTAAAGTTTCTACGGTAATTGTTTCACAAACTTATCGTCAATAGGTTTCTCTATTTCATGTCATTTCCTCACGCGTGAGGTTTCGTTATTAACGCGCAGTGAATGCTCAGTTCATATTAATGTCAAAGAAAATATACAGGATAATAACATCACCAATACAAAGAAAATAAATGCAAAAAATAGGACACACTTCCGGAAGTTTCAACGATACCTTTTTCCTTTTTCGTGATATCTGGTTTCTGTGAATCCCTTTCCAAAAAGGAGAAAAAAAAAACAAAAAAAAAAAACACATTTCTATTGCATTGTAGAGTTACAAGATTTAATTATCTCTCAATTGACACATCTATAATTTATTTATTTAATTTTTTTTTTAATCGTTTCCCCCCAACCAAGGCTGTACCATCACTGATGCGCAGGTGGTTACGGAGAGAGTAAAAGTTTAGGCTGGAGGAGAGTGAAGAGAATGACCAATCAGTTACATCGGGTATCAGATAAAGAACAAGAGGAAGATGGGAACACAGGTGTGAAGACAGGTGCGAAAGTAGAGAGAAAGGAAACGAAGATATACAGAGTGATATAGAAAAGACTGGCGTCAAGTGGACAAGAGATAAGAATTGATGTTGCATTTAAATTCCTGGAAGTCGTAGCCATCAAAGCATGTATATGGAAGGGAGTTCCACAGGGGGGAGAGCTGATGAAGTAGAATTGTCGGCTACATTTGATTGATTTAATACTAAATGTGTGGGATCTTGTTGTCAGTCTGATTGCACCAGTAAATTCTTGAGGAGAGGGCACCAGTGACCTAAGTTTGTCGAAGCAAAAGCCATGAAAATATTTGTAGAAGGGAGAGGGAGAAGCCACATCCCGCCGGTGAGAAAGTGGCTGGAGTCCAGCCTGTCGAGAACACGGAACAGTATTTACAAAGAGTAAGAAATGAAACTATCTGGCAAGATGTGCGAAAATTAAGACGGCAGGTGCTGATATTTTCTCGAGAGGGCTGCAGATCCTTTCCAGATTTCTTTTTTTCTCTCGCCTTTTATGCCGAGCTACATCACACACGCATGCGTGGAGACGTCAACATGCGAGTAAAACACAAATTCACTTCTCTTTTTCACATTTGCTAGCGTGCATTTGTTTCAATGCCTAAATACAATGTGATTGCATTCAATTTCTGTAGATATGCATATAAATTTTCTTTTTTTTCTTAAACATGGTGATTGCCACATCTTAATCTTAGAATCTTAGAACTGACCCCTGAAACCCAAGAATCACTTGATGGTTTCCGTCTAATTTCAGTGTCCATTACCACAAAGAAGATTGTTGAGACCTACTTTTTGCGGGAATATTCTGCCCAGTCAGTCATGTCTCTTTCGAGACATGATTACCCAAGCGTGTATCATGTTTAGCACTTGACTAACTGATCCTTGATTAGAGTGATTGGATCTGCATGCTTTACTATGATTAGCTGGTGAAAACCGTCCGGGGGAAGTGGGGAGCTGCCAATACGAAAATAGATATATGACATGTAAATATATATATATGTATAAATTCATCTCATGAAAGGCAGTAAAGCCGCTACGACACAAGTGTTACTGAGTGTGAAAGAATAAGAAAAAGAAGAGAGACGTTTTTAAGGAACAAGAACAATAAAAAAAGAGTAATCAAAAAGACAGTAGATAACGATTGACATTGCCTCGAAATTTTTGAAGATCAGAGTTAGCTGGAAAGCATGGAGACGGAAGGGAGTTCCACAGAGGAGAAGTGCGAGAAAAGAAACGATTAGCATAGAAATTACGGTTACAGAAACATTAATAATGAACGAGAAGAGAAAAGAGTAATCAGGAGGACATTGGAGAGCGATTGACATTGCATTTCAATTTTTGAAGATCAAAATTGGTTAGAAAGCATGGAGAAGCGGGAAGTTTGAGAAAAGAAACTGTTAGAATAGAAGTTACGGTTACATCTAGCCAACTCAGCTGTACATTGATAGGACCTCAACGCCAGTCGAGTACTGCGCTTATATTCATAAAGTCTAGGTACCACAGCAAAGAGTTAATTCAAACAAGTACCATAAAAGTATTTATAAAAAAGACAAAGGGAGGAAACATTACGGCGAGGGGGAAATTAATAAAAAACAAAAACAAAGTGAAATAAAAGATGGTGGAGTTGATATAGTTTTATATAAAAATGATTTGTAAACACACATTGATAAATATATATATTATCCTACGGTTAAGGCACGACTCGAAGTTTCATGCATTACGCAATCATCGTTTGCATATGCACCGGATGATTGCGTAATGCATGACCCTGCGAGACGTGCTTTAAACATGGGCAAATATGTATATTTATTAATATATATTTTTAGCTCTGTTATATTTCATTGAGCACTGTTCTAGTCAGTCAGTTAAGTATCATACGTGATACACGCTTTGGGCAATCCTGTCTTAAAAGGGACATATCTGACTGGACAGAAGATTATCCTGCCATTGCTTTCTGCGGTAGACTGGTTGCCAGCCAAGTCTATAGAACCCAATATGTCTTATTATTTAACCCATAACTGTAGGAAACAGACGGATTAATACTTTTCCCAAGGGTATTTGTGCGTAAGTAAATGCAAGGCATCCAACTGAAATTCGAACTCGGCACTCTGATTTGTCTTTCCAAGTCGATATCCACTGCACCACAACGCACATCTATTGTTCTATTAACACCAGATAAATATTTATATATCGGTGTGTAACTGCGTGTATGCACATATGTATATTTATTTACATCCCTACCTGATACTGTTGTCATATCTGGTCGGGCACCCCTGCCATTCATCTCAGGGTTCTTGACAGGCTCCAAAGTATCAGTCTAGGTACCACAGCAAAGAGTTAATTCAAACAAGTACCATACAAGTATTTATAAAAAAGACAAAGGGAGGAAACATAACGGCGAGGGGGAAATTAATAAAAAAAAAAACAAAGTGAAATAAAAGATGGTGGAGTTGATATAGTTTTATATAAAAATGATTTGTAAACATCTGTAATGTGATCGGTCCTGACCTGGCAGCTCGACTCCAGCCACTTTCTCGCCGGTGGGATGTGGATTCCCTCTGACTCTCCTATAAATATTTTTATGGCTTCTGCTCCGACGAGCTTAGCTCATTGATGCCCACCTCCACAAGAACTTACTAGAGCAACCAGATTGGCAGTTAGGTCCCACCCTTTTACAGCCAAATCAGCTAAACGCAGCCGCCACTTCTACTCCATCAGCTTCCTTTTTTTCGCACTTCCCGCTTGTGAAACTCCTTTCCGTATACTTGCTTCCCTGATGCTACAATCTCCAAGAATTTAAATGCAACGTCAATTCCCATCTCTTGATCACTTGACTCCGGTCTTTCTCTTATCCTTCCCCATCACATGGTGTATCTTGTTCTTTTCCTTTCTCACTCTACCCCCGCAACTATCTTCTCACTGGTATTCCCACCCCTCTTTTGCCCTTTCTCTGAAACCCTCTGGAACTGACTTGTATTTCTTTTTGCTCTCCTCATGCTTAAACTTTCACTCTTCTCTTATGTTACTCCTTGCGCACCAGTGGCGGTACCGCCTTGCTCGGGGTGAAACGATTACAATATATATATATATATATATATAGTCATCCGCAGATAGATCTGTTTCGTTGTATCACAGCTCATCAGTACGGCTAGACTCCGATTGCTTTTAACTCAGGATTGAAACCCAACCGAATTGGCGTCAGTCAACGATTCTACCTCTGGGCTATGGGCGCTCGGTAGAAGAAGGAAGACTTTTTAGCATGTATATTATCATTATACACGCCCAATAGCCAGAGTGCTGTGTGTGTGTGTGTGTGTGTGTGTGTGTGTGTGTGTGTGTGTGTGTGTGTGTGTGTTTACTTCTGTGGAACTTTGAGTCGGAAGGTACGTTTGAACTTTTTATTCATTTATTCACTTTAAATCTATTAGCAAAAATGATCTAATTGAACGGATTATTTTCGCTTATTTAGATAATTCTATAAACAGTTTGTTTTTCTCCGGTCGACTAATTTGTAGTAATGTGAAATGGCTGAGGACACCACAAGATTATAACTAGTTTTAACCCGTGAAAATTACACGGTTTTCCTATTTGAATTTTCTGCTGCATCTTAAATTCATAAGTTTACGACTGAGTAAGGTTATGACGCGTTTTATGATAATAAAATCTTCGTCGAAATTCTCTTGCTGATTCGCAAGTTATTGTCATAACAGTCGTAAATATGAATGCTGA
Source organism: Ascarosepion bandense (assembly GCA_037127315.1). Classification (NCBI taxonomy): domain Eukaryota; kingdom Metazoa; phylum Mollusca; class Cephalopoda; order Sepiida; family Sepiidae; genus Ascarosepion; species Ascarosepion bandense. The sequence continues at coordinate 4,280,393 of JBBBDQ010000707.1, forward strand.
TCGTCAATTTGAGAAGCGGGTACAAATGAAAAGATTTGAAATGAATTTTTTTTCTATTTCACTGAAACAGCCTTTAAACATTTCTCTTTCCTTTCTTTCTTTCTTTCTTTCTTTTATTCAAATATTCTTTCAATGACCCATCTTTATTCAGCTACTCCTTTTCTTTCTTTCTTTCTTTCTTTCTTTCTTTCTTTCTTTCTTCAAATATTCTTTCAACGACCTATCTTTATTCACCTAGTCCCTTTCTTTCTTTCTTTTTTTCAAATATTCTTTCAACGACATATCTTTATTCATTTACGCCTTTTCTTTCTTTCTTTCTTTCTTTCTTTTATTCTTTGCTCAAATATTCTTTCAACGAGCTATCTTTATTCATCTATTCTCTTTCTTTCTTTCTTTTTCTTTCTTTGGTTCAAATATTCTTTCAACAACCTATCTTTATTCATCTATTTTCTTTCTTTCTTTCTTTCTTTCTTTCTTTCTTTCTTTCTTTCTTTCTTTGGCTCAAATATTCTTTCACCAACCTATCTTTATTCATATATTCTCTTTCTTTCTTTCTTTCTTTCTTTGGTTCAAATATTCTTTCAATGACTTATCTTTATTCACCTAGTCCTTTCTTTCTTTCTTTCTTTCTTTCTTTCTTTCTTTCTTTCTTTCTTTTGTTCAAATATTCTTTCAACGACATATCTTTATTCATCTACTCCTTTTCTTTCTTTCTTTCTTTGTTCAAATATTCTTTTAACAACCTATCTTTATTCATCTATTCTCTTTCTTTCTTTCTTTCTTTCTTTCTTTCTTTCTTTCTTCTGTTCAAATATTCTTTCAACGACATATCTTTATTCACCTCGTCCCTTTCTTTCTTTCTTTCTTTCTTTCTTTCTTTCTTTCATTCTTCCTTTCTTTCTTTCTTTCTTTTGTTCAAATATTCTTTCAACAACATATCTTTATTCATCTACTCCTTTTCTTTCTTTCTTTCTTTCTTTCTTTCTTTCTTTCTTTCTTTCTTTGTTCAAATATTCTTTTAACAACCTATCTTTATTCATCTATTCTCTTTCTTTCTTTCTTTCTTTTTTTCTTTCTTTCTTTTGTTCAAATATTCTTTTAACGACATATCTTTATTCATCTACTCCTTTTCTTTCTTTCTTTCTTTCTTTCTTTCTTTCTTTGTTCAAATATTCTTTCAACAACCTATCTTTATTCATCTATTCTCTTTCTTTCTTTCTTTATTTTTTCTTTCTTTCTTTCTTTTGTTCAAATATTCTTTCAACGACATATCTTTATTCACCTAGTCCCTTTCTTTCTTTCTTTCTTTCTATCTTTTGTTCAAATATTCTTTCAACAACCTATCTTTATTCATCTATTCTCTTTCTTTCTTTCTTTCTTTCTTTTGTTCAAATATTCTTTCAACGACATATCTTTCTTTAGCTACTTCGTTTCTTTCTTTCTTTTATTCATTTTCTTACTGAAACCAAGTAGTGTCTTCTCAAAGACATAAGAGTTCATTATTTATGAGGTATTGGCAGGGTATAACGGTCGTACGAACTAACCAAAGGAGAGACAAGCATAATATAATGGGATGTTGTCGGGCTTAAATTATAGAATTCACTAAGAAATCTGACAGTTACAAAGAAAATTTTATGTCTGCTTCCAATATGCAAGATCTGACTTAAAAGTATATATTTACCCTAATCCACGTTGGAGTAACATGTGATACAAGGTCTTTTTTAACGTGGGGAGCTCGACCGCGTACGGACGGGCGAAGGAACAAAAATTCCCCAGTCCCTTCAACCGCTGGTTGAGCTGATCCCGGTGACGAGCACCTGGTCCACTCCTCTGGCGCAACGGGGTGGTGCGGCCGCGGGACACTGTTCCCCGGGAAAGAGCATCTACTCAGTGTGATTTTTCTCAGATGCACCATTGCCCTTGCGAACGGAGCTACAACTGAGCCGCACTCTGTCTTCGAGAACAGAGCTCGCAGCTGAGAGATGAGTTTTGGTCCCTAATCGACACAAAATGTGCCAGGTAACGTCTGACTTAAAAGTATGGAGACTGCTGTTATGGTAATGAAGCTAAACTGTACAGAGCAAAACCACAAATTGATTTTGGATTCATTTACACATTCACATGAAGTTATAACGTTCCTACTTACGTCCGTTGTTTATAGCAGTGCTTGAAAGGAAAGCGTGTAGAATGGAGTCGTCTTAACACACCACAGAGGTTCCATCAGTGACTGATTGAGAAATAGTTTTTGGCCGCGTACAATATTACTCAGATCCGACAACCACCATATACCTCAGGTTTCACTCTTTACGGCTTTTTTTTTTCTCTTTCCAAATTTCAATTTCCACTTGAGAGGAACACGATTTCAACAGGTCGCGGAAACCTAATAACATGCGACGAGGCAGCTGCTCGCTCTCTATAAAAGCGAGTTCCAAAAGAAATCCCATCAATGGAAACGACGATGGCGAAAGTGTCTGGTTTCTGAAGGGGACTACTTCGAAAGAGATTCTTCTTTTATTTACCTTGTCCCTTCAGGACGTAGGCGATCATGGCCTTCCACGTCTCCCTATCCCTGGTGGCTCTTAGCACACTTTCTCCTGTAACGTCTCTCAGCCCCAACTCTGTCATCCACCTGCTCAGGACTTTTAAATATGTTATCTGCTGCTTTCCTCTGTCTCTTTTTCCCTCTATCTGGCCTGTTAGTATCAGGTTCTCCAAGCGCTCCTTCCTCATTGTATGTCCCAGAAACTTTAGTTGTCTCTTCCTGATGCTCAATATTAATTTCCTTTTCGTTTCCATCATTTTCAAAACCTCATCATTGCTCACATGCTCTGTCTACGATATCCGCAGCATCCTTCTGTAGAACCACATTTCAGCTGCATCAAGTTTTCCCTTCATCTTTGTTGATATTGTCCAGCATTCATTGCCATATTGAAGAACTGACATCACATATCAATCCAGTACTCTCTTCTTTGTTTCTAGTGAAAGTTTCCTGTGTCTTAATACTTTACTCAGCTTCTGGAACACGTCTTTCGCTATGCCAATTCGCCTTCGGATCTCTGTGTCGCACTTTCCATCTTCAGTTAGAACACTTCCCAGATATTTGAATTTTCGTACCTGCTTGATTCCCCCCCCCACACACACACACACCTGTATTTGGCACTTTGGGCTGCTCTTTTGGCTGATGTCCATGCATTAGGTTTTCTTGCAGTTTATTTGTAGTTCTTTTTTGTCACTCTCTACAGCTACCTTCTGTAGGAGGTCCTGCAGTTTCTTTTCCGTGTCTGCAATCAACACTGTGTCGTCTGCGTATCTTATGTTTTTTTTTAAATCATATCACCCCAATCAAGGCGGTAACGCCACTGATGAGCAGGGGGCTACTTAAGAGTAAAAAGATTGGAAAAGAGAAAGCCGGATACCACATCCTAAACATGGAACAAGGGTTGAGCCTCTTCACCTGTTCAATAGACGTGGGTGGAGTGTGAACCGGGTGATAGTTTAGTCTATCTACTCCAATTGAGAAAAAAAGAAAAGAAAAGAATAAGAAGATTGGGAAAGAGAAAGCCGGAAACCACATCCTAAACATGGAACAAGAGTTGAGCCTCTTCACCTGTTCAATAGACGTGGGTGGAGTGTGAACCGGGCGATAGTTTAATCTATCTACTCCAATTGAGAAAAAAAAGAAAAGAATAAGAAGATTGGAAAAGAGAAAGCCGGAAACCACATCCTAAACAGGGAACAAGGGATGTACCTTTTCACCTGTTCAATAGACGTGAGTGGAGTGTGAGTCTATCTATTCCAATTTATGTTGTTCAGATTGTGACCTCCAATGACAACTCCTGGCATAACATGTAGGGTCCTCAAAATATTCTCACTGTACAAGTTAAATAAATCCGGTGAAAATGCACATCCCTGTCTTACGCCTCTTTCTATCTTCATATAACAGCTGAATTCGTTACCTGTCCGTATGCAGGCAGTTTGCTGCCAGTCGAGGTTTTTAATTACCCTAATGTCTTTCCCAAATATATCGAGCCTGCTGAGCATCTCCATCAATTCTTTGTGGCGTATTTTGTCGAACGCTTTTGCATAGTCAATAAAACACGGGTATAAGTCCTTCTTCATTTGTATTGCCCTTTCAGAGAGCATCCTAATCATAAATATGACGTTCCTTGTCCCAGTGTCTTTGACGAACCCGCACTATTCTTATACTATCTCTGGCCTGATTCTACTTCTTGCTCTATTCATTAGTATTTAGACGATCAGTTTTGTAATGTAACTCATTAAGCTGATAGTTCGGTGTAGTTCACACTCGTTTGCACCTGGCTTCTTAGGCAATGCTATGAAAATGGATTTGCATAGGTCGTCTGGCATTATACCACTATTATAAATTTCATTTATTATTTCCGTAATTTTTGCTATGCCGAATTCTTCCAGGGGCTAACAGCAGCTCTATTACAATGCCGTCTGGACCAGCTGCTTTGTTTCTATTCAGTTTGGCCATTGCAGCTTCCAATTCAGACTTTAATATTTCCAGTCCGTCCTCATCTTTGCGTATTATCGGTTGCTCTCTCTTGTCATGGAAAAGATCCTTTATATATTCTTCCCATCGCTTGAGTATTTCCTTTTTCTCCAGTATTATCGTTCCATTCTTGGCTTTTATACATCCTGTTGAAGAGCAGGCTTTTTGTCCTGTCAGTTCTCTTATCTCGTTATGCATGCCTACTTTATTAGTCCTGCTCAGTCCCTCTACCTCTGCGCATTTGTCGTTGAGCCATTCCTCTTTTGTCTGTCTGCACTTGTTCTTTATTTCCTTGTGCAGGTTCCTGTATTCTTTTCCGTGTCTTAGCATCATTTTCCGTCTCCTTTGCATCATGTCAAGAATCTCTTCAGTCATCCACTCGATTTTTCTTCTGCATCTGATTTCCTCTGGGGCAACGTTGTTTGTGAGTCCCATTTTGAATGTCCTTGTACGCCGAGATTAAATGCCGAACTAATTTGTGCTGTAATTTTCCTTTTATAGCACAAGTACTTTCTGATCAAATCCTATGCATGCATGTGTGGCATGAGAAGGGAACTACTTCAAAGGAGATTAAATGTTGACTTGATATGTATTGTAGTTTTCTCTTTATAGCACCAATACTTTTTGTCAAACCTTATACATGCATGTGTGGCTTCAGTAGGCGACTAATTCGAAAGAGATTAAATGCCTACTTGATATATATTGTAGTTTTTCTTTATAGCACCAGTCCCGATACTTTCTGATAAGACCAATATATATATATATATATATTGTGGGTGGACAATATAATGGAAACACCTTGAAAATTCACGCAAACTTAGTTCAATATGAGGTAGAACTGCATTTGGCAGTAATTACATTTGGAATTCTGCGTGGGATCGACTCGTATAAAGTTTGAATTGTTTCTAGAGGAATTTTTATATATTCTTCAGCTAAAACAGACTCTGTTTCTTTCTAAGATGATGGTGGAGGATATTGACTCCTCACTTTTTTTTTTCTAAAATAAACCATAAATATTCAGTGATGTTGACATCTGGTGACTGTGGTGGCCACATAAGTTCTAATTTACTAGAACGTTCCTCGTGCCATTCAGCTACAGCTTTGGCAGTATGAATGGTGCATTATCATCCTGAAAGATGGCATTTCTCTCCGGAAACCGTTCCTGAACCATAGGATGAAGTAGATCACTTAAAACTCTTAAATAGTCCTAATTGTTGATTTTAATAAACTCATTTAAATAATATCTGTGAAATAATAATAATTTTAGCAAAAAAATGAAATCCTACTAATATTAAATCTGCAAGCATAAAAGTAAACAAGCTATTGACAGTTTAACCAAATTTTCAAATTTTGCTATTATGGTACTATGTGTTTCCATTATTTTGTCCCCCACCTGTATATAACACATCACTCAATAAGTCCTGGGCTCGACGTATAGATGGTACCACGAATAAAAAAATCCATGTGATTTTTATCAAATACTAACCTTTAAATGGCACGTGACAAAATTTAGACCTAATTGGATTATTAGTTTACAAATTACAGTTATTTAAGTAAAGCTTGCAAATTTTCAAAACAATGGAAAAATCTGAGTTTCAGATGTGGATAAAGCATTGCTTTCTGATGGGAAAAATATTGTTCAAGCAAAGCAATAGCATGATAAGTGTTATTCAGACTCTACTCCGTCGGAAACAACGGTTAAGAGGCGGTATGCTGACTTTAAACGCGGTCGTACAGACACAAATGATGCTAGACGCATAGGTCATCCAAAAAATCCACAAACTCGTTTTGGCCAATCGTATTAAAGTTACGTGAGATAGCAGAGGAGTTGAAAATATCAGAAGGTAGTGTATTCACCATTTTCCATGAATATTTGTCAATGAGAAAACATTGTTCAAAGTGGATGACGCGTTTGCTCACAGTAGATCAAAAGGAACAATGAGTCGATGATTCAGAGCGTTGTTTGCAACTATTTCAAGGCAACAAGAAGGGGATTTTGCGTAAATATATGATAATGGATGAAACATGGATCCACCTCTTCACTCCGGAGTCAAATTGGTAGTCAACAGAGTGGACAGCAGCAGGTGAAAGTCGTCCAAAGCGACCAAAAACTCAAACATCAGCAGACAAGGTTTTGGCATTTTTTATTTTGATGCGAAAAGTATTTTGTTCATCGATTACCTCGAGAAAGGAAGAACCATCAATAGCGAATATTATATAGCATTATTAGTGCGTTTGAAGGAAGAAATCACCAAAAAACGATGACAAATGAAGAAGAAAAATTTTTTTTCATCAAGACACCGTGTCACAAGTCGATTGCAACGATGGCAAAACTACATGAAATGAACTTCGAATTGCTTCCACATCCACCCTATTATCCAGATCTGGCCCCCAGCGACTACTGGCTGTTTGCAGACTCCAAAAGAATGCTCCGGGAAAAGAGATTTGGCTCCAGTGAAGAAATGATACCGGAAACTGAGGCGTATTTTAAGGCCAAAGATAAATCATTCTACAAAAAAGGCATCGAATAGTTAGAAAAGCGTTGGAAGCAGTGTATCACCCTAGAAGACTATTTATCAACACAGTCTTCTTCTAAAAAAAGGCGAATTTTGCCTAAGAGTTGTTTTATTAGTTAGACCCGAGGTTTATTGAGTGATGTGTTATATATATATATATATATATATATATATATATATATATATATATATATATAGGCAATCTATTTAAAAAGGAAAAGTAGACTAATTTTTCTCCAGTTTCTGAAATTTTTCTCCAGTTTCTTTTGCTGAGGTGATGTGTTGTCCCCCGTGGGGATCTTCATATCAAAATGGCCATTCAACATCTTTGAATTAATCCTTTTTTAATATATATATATATATATATATATTATTAATGCAGGTTTCATTGAATAATATAGACAAGTTTTGTCTATTAATTTTGTGTAGGATCCGTTCATACCGTCTGATATACTTGATGGTGATGTCGTTAAAAGACAACAAAAAATCACAGTATTTGTTGAATTTTTTATCAGGTCTAAGCTTTCGGCTCACATAAGCCATTATCAAAGAGTAAATAATAACACACAGTAAACATGCTTAAATGTTCTATGTTTACTGTGTGTTATTATTTACTCTTTGATAATGGCTTATGTGAGCCGAAAGCTTAGACCTGATAAAAAATTCAACAAATACTGTGATTTTTTGTTGTCTTTTAACGACATCACCATCAAGTATATCAGACGGTATGAACGGATCCTACACAAAATTAATAGACAAAACTTGTCTATATTATTCAATGAAACCTGCATTAATGAAAAAATGCTGCCAAAATATACACAATATATATATATATATATATATATATATATATAACCCAAGATAATATTTATTTTATTTTTTTGAATTATAGCATCTATCGATACTCTTGAACCTAACTTGCTATATATATATATATATATATATATATATATATATATAGGAAAGAATATTAAAACGTTTTGAGTTTGAAAATGTGTTTTTTGACAGTATTTGTTTATTCCTACTATTTTTCTAATTTTTACTATTTTTTCAAACTCAAAACGTTTTGATATTCTTTCCTATTTATATTAAGACAGTATACGTGGATCATCACTATATATATATATATATATATATATTTATATATATATATATATATATATATATATATATATATATATATATATGGGGAAGGTCATCAGATACGGCCGACAGGGAAGATTTAATCAAGTTTTTATCAAGTTTTATTTTTTCCAACATCCCCATATATTCCAGTTTGGTTATATATGAGGGTTATAAAATTGTTCATAGTTTTTTATCGTTCGAGGCGCTTTTTGCCACGTCTATAGTCATCTTCAAGAGTGTTTTTATCACTGGTGTTGCTATTTTTCCTCATGTTTTGATTGCAAGTGAGAGCTTGGAATGAACGCTTCTTTTTCAAAAACAAAAAATCATAAAAACGTAGCAGTCAAAACACGAGGAAAAAATAACAGTATATATATATATAAACAATCATGATATATATTTTTTTGTTAACATTTTATGCAAATTAAAAGTCAATACTTGTGTTAAAAACGAAATATTTAGTAATTTATATAAATGACTGATGTTCATCTGGCGGTCATTTGAAAGTCTGCTTTTGTTGTAATAAATGTAGCATATGGTCTACGCCAGTAATTACCTAATTAAATTTTATACGCGGTGTCACTTCAGTGTGTTGTATCGCTGAAGTGGACACAATGCACAGAGAATATGTGCTGTGGTATTATTCAGTACAATACCCGATGCTAAATGGATATATACAGAACAGTACAATCGTTACAATAACAGACATAACAGAATTTACAACACAGAGAGGAGGGGTTAGATCGCAATAATGCTACTATTCCTTACTTAAACAGCTCATTTCAAATCAATGGTCATTCGAACACTGAGAGTGCTGTAAGGGTGTCAGCCACTCTTCTTCTTCTTCTTCTTCTTCTTCTTCTTCTTCTTCTTCTTCTATGTGCCTTGTTCTTTCATGACATCGGCGATCATGGCTTTCCACGTCTCCCTATCTCTGGTGGCTCTGTCATCCACATGATTAGGCTCTTCAAAAATGTTATCTGCTGCTTTCCTGTGTCTCTTTTCCTTCTATCGGGCCTGCTAGTATCAGGTTCACCAAGCCCTCCATCCTCATTGCATGTCCCAAAAACTTTAGCTGTCTTTTCTTGATGCTCAGTATCAGTTTCCTTTTCGTTTCTGTCCTTTCCAAAATCTCATCATTGTTCCTATGCTCGATCCATGATATTCGCAGCATTCCTCTGTAGAACTACATTTCAGCTGCTTCAAATCTTCCCGTCATCTTTGATGATATTGTCCACCATTCACAGCCATATTGAAGAACTGACATCACATAGCAATCTAGTATTCTTTTCTTTGTTTCTAGTGAAATTTTTCTGTTTCTTAATACTCTACTCAGCTTCTGGAACGCGTCTTTCGCCAAGCCAATTCGCCCTCAGATCTCTATACTGCACTTTCTATCTTCTATTAGAACACTTTCCAGGTATTTAAGAAAAAACTAAGAGTCAAGAAGATAACCCAAAGCCATCAGATGCAGAATCGAACCTAGAATAAAGTTTGTGGGTGTACCAACATAAGCGAGGGGGTGAACGCAACTGAAATTTGGGTACTACCACACATGGTAACTGCTTAACAGGAAGTTATATAAACACACCACATAAGAGGGCAAAGGAGAACTTTTCATACCATAGCCAAAATAAGATCAAACGTTCGAAGAAATACCGGAAACTACATACTTACAATTCAGCTGACATTAATTTAACAGATTCCAGCAGTGAATAAACAATTACTAGAAGTACTCAAGATGATTTAATTTTTGGGTGAATAATAATTCTTAACGTAATAATTCAATTCTTTGTGAGTTCCACCCTGAAATACCCGTAAAAATTACTCTATTGCATATTTGAGTATAACAACATAAACAAAATATTCTAACAGTCATATGTATAAATGCAGGTCATTATTTTTTAGAAGTATGAGGGTACAAATTGACGACGTTTCCCATTTCACTGAAGCAGACGTTAAACGAATGAGAGCCTTATCACCTCCTCTGCTTCCCCTTTCTCCTTACTGTGTTTGCTTTCTTTTATTCACTAAAACCGAACAGCGTATATCTTTCTTTCGTTTTTTATTGCAATCCAAACGTAACGGCTCATTATTTATTTGTGATAATGGCAGGGCATAGCGTACGTGCTAAATAGTTAACTGTAGAGCAAGTAAAATTAGTCTCTAATTCATATCATACGTTACTAACATTATGTAAATATAATCTGCAATACAATCTTTAAGCAATTAAGCTGAATGTGACTTTAACACTTAGTTTCGTACTTAGATTTGAACTTCGTCTACTACGAGCTTCCATAGCGAAACACAGTACGAATCTAAGTACGAAACTAAGTGTTAAATCCACATTCAGCTTATTTGCTGAAAATTGAAGTTAAATTTAAATTCCATTATAAATCTTTCTATCAATGCATTTTCATTTCATCAAAATAGAATTTTGATTTTTTTTTTTTTTTGGCAGATTCAGTTTTAGCAATAGCAAGTAAGGAAATATGAATTTTTACAAAAACAACAAAAAAAAACAGATCAAAAGACAAAGCATTGGCAAAAGAAATATTATTACCATTTGCGGTGAAATTACTTATTACCATTTGCTTATTACTTATTTACATTTACATTACGTATTACATTACGTTATTTACATTTACATTTACATTTACTTATTATTTACATTTATTATTATTTACATTTATTATTATTATTATTATTATTATTATTATTATTTACATTTACTTATTATTTACATTTATTATTATTATTATTATTATTTACATTTACTTATTATTTACATTTATTATTATTATTATTATTATTATTATTATTATTTACATTTACTTATTATTTACATTTATTATTATTATTATTATTATTATTATTTATTTACATTTACTTATTATTTACATTTATTATTATTATTATTATTATTATTATTATTATTATTTACATTTACTTATTATTTACATTTATTATTATTATTATTTATTATTATTATTATTATTATTATTATTTACATTTACTTATTATTTACATTTATTATTATTATTATTATTATTATTATTATTATTATTTACATTTACTTATTATTTACATTTATTATTATTATTATTATTATTATTTACATTTACTTATTATTTACATTTATTATTATTATTATTATTATCATTATTATTATTATTATTATTTACATTTACATTACGTATTGCATTACTTATTACATTTGCGGTGAAATACACGAATGTCTACGTTCAGGATTCAAATAAAAATGTAGCTTAAAAATAAAATCATTCCGTCGGGAAAATGGGTTTACCCAAAACCTCCGCTGATCGCTGTTATAAAACACCACTTATCACACCAAAAAATCATATTTTGCGAACTATATACATTCTGTCAAATGATCTCAAATTTTAGCAAAATGTGTAAAAACGAAGTTTATTGTGCGTACTTATCTCAATAAAAATGTACCCGAATAATAGATCGTGTGTGCCGGTGATAATGACAGTGTGCTGTTGAAATGTTCTATGGGGCTAGAACAGATCTATATACCCCATCTTCCTACAAGCCCAGGGGAACTTAAGTAGAGAATCGCTGAAACATTGGCAAATGCTAAGCAAGAAATGCTGCAAGGTGTTTGGCAGGAGCTGGACTACCAAGTGACTGGATGATATTCTGTTATGTTGACATAGAAGATTGCTATGCGACGACAACGGTCACGGAATAGCAGTCACAGATCGTAAGTTCTTGATTCGGTTCTATGACCTCATATCACGAGAGACCGAAATATTAACAACTTTGATGGCTAATAACTTTGTTTTAATGTCCATACAAACACTTTGAAGGTGGCTCATGGGAGCCTAAATCATAGATCAATAAATAAAAATATCTATATGTTAGACAATTTTTGTCTTTATTTTCACCAGAAATTTACGAACGGCTCATGATCAAACATAATAGACATTCATTATCTGTTATATTTAACAATATATGCTGATATATATATATATATATATATATATATATATATATATGTGTGTGTGTGTGTGTGTGTGTGTGTATGTATGTATGTATGTATGTATGTATGTATGCATTACGAAATCTTACAGAACTTTACGGAATAGTAAAGAACCGATATATTTATATAAATGTATTAGTTTTAACATTATTTTTAATGGATACGCGTCTTCTATTCTGTAATTAAACAGGATATTTATAAATATCCACCGGCTTGAATACTTGAAAATTCTTGTTAGAATTCTTGAATATTATATAAATGCCGAAAGATGCAAATTTTTCTAACAAAATTTCTCGAATATTCAGGCGGGTGAAGTTATATAAATGTACTGTTTAATTATAGAGAAACAGAGAATCCACTCAAATACGAGTATCCATGTAAAATAATGTTAAAAAAATAGATAGATAGATAGATAGATAGATAGATAGATAGATAGATAGATAGATAGATATAGATTTAGTGTATCCAGGCGGCAAATAATTTTCTAGACATATACTGTTAAATATAAGAGACAATGAATGTCTATTATGTTTAATCATGAGCCGTTCTAAACATCGTATTTTGGCTTTAATTTCTTGTGAAAATAAAGACAAATATATATATATATATATATATATATATATATATATATATATATGTGCGTGTGTGTATGCGTGTGTGTATTAAAATCTCACAACATGAATATTTTAAACTGAAATTCTCGAGACTAAGGTATGATGCTACTGTCGATATAAATGGCCGGATCCTACTGACTTCTCATCCGGTACAGACGAAAACATCAGATTGGGTCGATCGAGTATACTTTTTAATAGTAAAAGGCATGAAACCCTTAATGACTTGGTTTATAAAACATCATCGACGACAAGCCCCTGGAGCATTGTATACAGGTATTTTGCAAAACATTGAAATGTAAAAAGAAAATTCTTACCTTTAAAGTCGAAAAAGAGGCCATTTCTTTTCTGCGTCTGTGTTTATTTGCTTCCCAGCAATGATCTTTACGAAAGTGAAAGTCGAAATCGAAACTTTCTGGGATCTTTTCCCAGTCAGGAGAGAAAGAGTTATTGCTGAAGCAATCGCTTGACATCTCTGACTTGACCGATTCCTCAAAATTAAAGTCTGATTCGGGCATTGTACCGTCGCTGCTGTAACCACTCTCCCGTCGAAGCCGTAAAATTCGTTCTCTCTCGGAAACGGAAGGTCCACAATAAGCGTCCTTATCTTTTAGCAATGAGCTCAACATCCCGGCGCCGGAAAAAAACGAAACTTTAGGCATTTTTCTCAAATGCAGCATGTTTGGTTTAAGGGTTCGTCTTAAAAAAGAAAGCCTTAACACAACCGAATAATAGTTCTGGGATCTGAAATAGAACGAGAAAGAAAAAGAAAAAGTTATGGCCATTTCGAATCGTTATTGTCTAATTATTTTATTTTAATTTTTTCATAAACATTTCATTCTAACCGAGGCAATAAAACCACTAGGACACAAAAAGTTACTGGGTGTTAAAAATTCGGTAAATTTTTGTTTTGTTCCCCGAAGGCCTTTACCCCTTTAAATCTTTCCAAAAAATCCCTATTTCCGTGCAAATGTATATGCTGAACGCAAATCGATAATTGTTTATTGAAGAAACCTACCTTATTTTCATTTTTTAAAGAAGAAAATATGGAACTTCTTGTCGCTGTTTATCTCACCCCCTAACCACGGTTAGAAAATGTTCTTCACTGCAGACTAACTTCACGCGTAGAGTTCCGATTTTTCGTTTTTTTTTTTTTTTTACTTTCATTTTGCGATTAATACGTGGAAAATGAGTTCCGAATACCAACAATTCGCGGAGTGATTGCTAAAAAGGGAGTAAATAGAACGAATTCAGTATCCTACGCCTCAAGTCATTTAGCGGTTAATCAGATATGAGAATGGTGGTAAGGGGTGAGATATAGTCCGATTTATTTCTGGTCGATAACATGAAAAAAAGGTACGTTTCTTCTACAAACAATTATCGGTTTGAGTTCAGCATATACATTTGCACGGAATTAAGGATGTTTTAGAAATATTTGAAGGGGTAAAGGCCTTCGGGGAACATAACAAAAATTTACCCAAAATTCTTTTTCTTTTATATACCCTGTCCTTTCAGGACGTAGGCAATCATGGCCTTCCACATCTCCCTATCCGTGGTGGCCCTTAGCACGCTTTCTCCTGTTACACCATGCAACCCTCGTTCCGTCATCCACCTGATCAGGTCCTTCAAATATGTTATCTGCTGTTAGTATCAGGTTCTCCAAGCCTTGTTTCCTCATTGCATGTCCCAGGAACTTTAGCTGTCTCATCTTGATGCTCAATATTAATTTCTTTCTAACACCTCATCATTGCTCACATGCTCGATCCATGATATCCGCAGCATCCTTCTCTAGAACCACATTTCAGCTGTTTCAAGTTTTCCTTCATCTTCGAAGATAAAGAATTAGAAAACCGAAACAACAAAGAGTAAAAATAATAGGAGAGTTATCAGGAAGACATTAGATAACGATTGACATTGCATTTAAAATATTGAAGAACAAAATTGGCTGGAAAGCATGGAACTGGAAGCGAGTTCTACAAGCGAGAACTTCGAAAAAGAAACTATTAGCAAAAAATAAAGATATACTGTTAAATATAACAGACAATGAATGTCTACTATGATTAATCATGATTCGTTCTGAACATTATTTTGGCATTAATTTCAGGTAAAAATAAAGACAAAAATTGGCCAACATTTGGATATTTTTTATTATGCCGGTTCTAAGCTTTCGGTTCACATGAGACATCTTCAGAGAGGTTACAAGGATATTAACATAAAGACATCCACCACCATCAAAGATGATTTTATCTTCTGTTGGCATAAAACATTTCTATGCAACGATAACAGTCACCAAATAGCAGACGCAGTTCGTAAATTTGTAATGCTGTTCTATGATGTCACACCACGTGAGAGACCGAAATGTTAACAGAAACATATGTCTAAATGCAATGTAATGTGTTGTCACCAGATTGAAATGTGATTTTATTAAGTGTGGGTTGTTTTGATTTAATGTAGATGTCCTCCAATATCTGAAGGTTCTTTTTACTGTGTGTTAGAACCAGCATGTAAAATGAAATATTGCATTTTAAAGGATAGCCATTTCAACGGGTTATCAAACCCATCTCTTCGACTCCAAACAGATGTTATGAAAAAATTCTAGTGTGATCGGAAGGAAAGTTTGTTTAGGAAAAAAAGAAAAAGATAAAATTTGGTAGAAATGGTGGTGGGTGTAGATTTAATTTCAGAGTATGTGGGTATCAATCTGAGAACGGCACAGAGGACTCGAAAAGAGTTGGATGAATCTAATGTTGATTACAAAGGTGTTTGGGGTGATAACTATTGATGGCAATGTTTATACCGCCATTCATATTCTCACAGCGTCTCAGGCTCAATACAAAGGTCGACATTGAAGAGGTTGTGTTGCACTGGTCAAGAGGGTAGCTGGTGGAAGACCCTTTGACTTGCAACAGGACTGTATGATGCCACACAAGCAGGTGAATCCAGTCACTGCTGACGGACAAATTCTGTGAGCGTTATCACTTATATCGATAAATATGTGCGGGGCGCGTTTGAACGACTGACCAATAAAACAGCTCGTAACACCAAACATGAACTGAAGGCATGGATTATGGTAGTATTCCCAAACTTAAATAAGGAAACCACTCAGAAGAGATGCAGGATGTTCCGAAGTTGTCTGTAGGCTGTGGTTGAAGCCAATGATGATTTTATTGAATAACTTTACTCTTTAGATGTTCAAAATATTCTAGGGAAGTTTTGGTAAATATACCTGTCAAAATGACATGTGAGTGTTATTTCCATTTTTCGTCATTTAAACGACAATTTATCCATCGCATCCTATATATCTTAAAACAAGACCAGTGTTATTTTTACTTTTTCGTTATGTAGATGAAAAATTATTCTACGCAACATCTGTTAAAGTGAGAAGTCAGTATTATTTAAATTTTTCCGGTCATTTTGACGACATTCTATATATCTCAACCTGATGAGCTGTGGTACAGATCTGTCTGCGGATGACTATTTATGCTCTCTCGCCCTGATTGAGCACTCTGGAAGAATGGTAGACTTTGAAAAAAAAAACAGTAGCTACTCTAGCATCCACGCATCGCTCGTTCAGTAATGAATTAGATCACTCTGGCTATTGGCGTATGATACATCATACGCTAAAGTCTGCCTCCTTCTGCCGAGCGCCCATAGCTCAGAGGTAGAATCGCCTGACGCCAATTCGGTCAGGTTTCAATCCTGGGTAAAAAGCAATCGGATGTCTAACCGTACTGATGATCTGTGATACAGCGAACAGATATGTCTGAGGATGACTATATGTGTGTGTGTGTGTGTGTGTGTGTGTGTGTGTGTGTGTGTGTGTGTGTGTGTGTGTGTGTGTGTGTGTGACATAAAAGTACTTGAGAAACAACAAAATATGGATTTGTTGTAGGGCAGCCAACAATATAATGTTTCGGTTGTTGTAACCATCATCAGGGCTTATATTTACTATTGTGAAGTTTGTTTTTGTTTTTTGGGGGGGTTTTTTCAGTTCTAAATCTATTCACAGGCCGTAACAAAAAAACTTCACAATAGTAAATATAAGCCCTGATGATGGTTACAACAACCGAAACATTATAATGTTGGCTACCCTACAACAAATCCATATTTTGTTGTTTCTCAAGTATTTTTTATCTCACATTGTTGGAATTTATTTTCCATAAGTAATATATATATATATATATAATGAATTATTTTGGACATTATTTTTACCGATACTCGTATTTAAATAGATATTCTGTTTTTAATTAAACAGTATTTTATATTTATATCTACTGGCCTGATTATTTAACGATAAATTTTTATGACGAAAATGTGTGCTATCCAGCAGGATTCGAACCTGCGACCCCTATTTACATAGGGGACGCTACCATTTGATCTGGTACTGTCTTAACCACGCGACCATGAATAGCCTCTCGATCAGACGAGGTTTTTATCAGGCTTATATAACACAATTTTCGATCCATCGTAAACAAACCATATCTGCTCTGTAATGTATCGTAATGTCAAACAAATGTAAACATGTTACGGAAATTAACGAATTTTAACGAAACTTGGTTATAAGCAACCGATAATTTGTAATGAATTATTATGAACATTATTTTTACCGATACTCGTATTTAAGTAGATATTCTGTTTTTAATTAAACAGTATTTTATATTTATATCTACCGGCCTGATTATATATTATATATATAATATATAATGATTATATTATATATATATATATATATATGTGTGTGTGTGTGTGTGTGTGTACGAAGAAACAATTTTCCATGAAGTCAGTCAGCCGGAAGTCGGATCCCATTTAGTTTACTTGTTTGCAATGACAGCGCGTCTGGCCATTCTTCATGCAGCTTTCTCAGCCACTCTTCTGATGTCGAGATTTCATCCGTTTGTACTTCTGGTCATTGGACTGAATAGCAAAGTATTATTGTATTGATAAAAAAAAACATGAACGTTTAAGTTTGTAGCGAAGCTTTTTTCAATTTAATCTGATTACTGCCCATAAGTGAGGTTTAAATATGCCTTTTACAGTCGAGTTGTTCCAAGAGAGGACAATTACGGTTGCTTTCCACCACGAATATAATAGCCAAATTCTAGTGATTTTTTTTCTCGAAATTTAAATTTGTGGACACTCTTTTTGTTAGCAGTTCAGCTACCCCTTCATACATCCTTGTACAAATTAATTGAAACAGCTGATTTAGTTTCTTTTCTTCCGCCATACGGTCAGTTTTAGACCCACTAGAGTTACAGAGTGTAAACAATTTCCGTTTTTTCCTCAGATTAGGTCTTTTGTAGCGGTCTGCAGCAATAAGAATCTATTTTCGGTGTGTACGATGAAATTTGATTGGCCTTGAAAAAATATTGCGTCGTCCGTGATTGCATCAGAGTTTTATCCCGCCCAGACACTTATTGTCTCGACTGTCGATTAGTTATCCTACGACAGCTGTCTGCTGTGGACGTTACTCCAAGGAAGCGTATAAAAATTCTAACGGTAAATTTTTGTTTTGTTCCCCGAAGGCCTTTACCCCGTCAAATCTCTCCTAAACTTACTTAATTACGTGCAAATGTATATGCTGAACACAAATCGATAATTGTTTATTGAAGAAACTTACCTTTTTTCCTGTTATCGACCAGAAAAAATCGGACTATATCTCACCCCTTACCACCGTTCTCATATCTGATTCACCGCTGAATGACAGGAGGCGTATGATACTTATTTCGGCCTGTTTACTTCCTTTGAGCAAATACTCCGCGATTTGTTTGTGTTCGGAACTCAATTTCCGCGTAGTAATTGCAAAAAGGAAGTAAATTGATCAAAAAATCGGCAAACTACGCGTGAAGTCATTCTGCAGTGAATAACATTTTTTGAAGCGTGGTTACGGGGTGAGATAAACAGCGAAAAGAAGATCGATATTTTTCTGGCTGTAAACTTGAAAAAAGGTAGGTTTCGTCAATAAACAATTATCGATTTGAGTTCAGCATTTACATTTGCACGAAAATAAGGATGTTTTGGAAATATTTGAAGGAGTAAAGGCCTTCGGGGAACACAACAAAAATTTACCATTGTAACACTGCACGAACACACTGGCAAGCCTTACAGAGGGATCGCTGATATTGTTGACGTTAGCCTTTTAACTGTCAGTCGTGTCATCGAAATGAAGAAACAAATTAGATCCATCAGTCCAAAACGTAAAAGAAAATGTGATCGAAAGAAAAAACAACGTTAAGCGACGACGCATACGTGATCAAGTAAAGTGTGAAAGATTCTAGGAAGACATTATTAGTTTTGTTTGCAGAAGCGTGTACATACAATATTTTATATATTGGATACATTATACATTATATATATAATTTATTCAATATATAATTATATATATAAGTTCATACAACCATGGATAAAAACGTTATAATTTCTTCTAATTTTGAAAATTGCGCGTTCAAAAAATCCCTGTTACGTGAACGTTCAAAAAAAAAAAAATCCGCGTTACATGAGCGTTCTTAATAAACGGTAAGATCAGTTATTGCAAATCGCCTGAAGACACCACACCGTAGAAACCTAGGTCGCGTAATAACTCGTTTACAAATGAAGAATATTTAAAAGTTCTACAATATAATTGTATCGAACAATTAATACAGCTGTGTACTGGTCTAATTTTATTTTTACCAAAAACCAAGTAATTACATCATGTATATATAAAATAAATTAAATTAAATAATATATATATATATATATATATATATATATATATATATATTAATGCAGGTTTCATTGAATAATATAGACAAGTTCTGTCTATTAATTTTGTATAGGATCCGTGCATACCGTCTGATATACTTGATGGTGATATCATTGAAAAATAACAAAAAATCACAGTAATTGTTGATTTTTTATCGGGTCTAAGCTTTTCTCAGAGAAAAACGCTTGTTGATAACACGTACATACTCAAACAAGAAAATAATAAACAGAAACTAAAAATCCTCGAAGCAATCTACATTAAACAATTTAAACCTGGTTTGAATACAATCAATTTCGATATTTCCAATAACGTACTCAAATGCCTGTAATCAGATCAGGGACCACAACGCCACTATTTTGTCACTGTCTTCGGCCATCCGCCACGGTAGGGATGGACTTATATTTTCAATTTAATTCTCTTTATTGTTAATAGCTTAAATGTTCTATGTTTACTGTGTGTTAATATTTACTCTTTGATAATGGCTTCTGTGAGCCGAAAGCTTAGACCCGATTAAAAAATCAACAATTACTGTGATTTTTTGTTGTCTTTCAATGATATCACCATCAAGTATATCAGACGGTATGAACGGATCCTACACAAAATTAATAGACAGAACTTGTCTATATTATTCAATGAAACCTGCATTAATGAAAAAATGCTGCCAAAATACACACACAACATATATATATATATATATATATATATATATATATATATATATTACTTAAACATTATTATTAGTAGATACTTATATTTTAGTAGACATCATCAGACGCTTACTACGCGTTGCTGCAAATTGCGCATCAACATTACTATCAGGTTAATTTTTGACGCCTGCTCTTCAATGCTGGCTCAAGGCATGTTGGAAGTGAGCGCTTAGAGATTTTCCCGCAGTAGATTGCCAGTTTACTACTGCGGTAGACTGGTTACCAACCAAAGCTATATAACCCAGTCTGTTTTGCTATTAACCCTCTCCAAGCTGGTTTTAAATTCAGAGTTTCTTTCTAGACCGTTTAAAGCCCAAGGCTATTGAACCCTATCTGTCCTGCTATTTTCCCATAACTGGGGTTTGGGGAGAAGACATGGATTCATACCTTTCCCAAGGGTAACTTTCAAAGTGAATATAATGATTTCGACTGGAATTCAAACTCGGTTCTCTGATTCCTCAATCAGAGACGCTATCCATCGTACTTCCTTGAGTAGACGCCCCGTTTATTTATTAAACAGTCAGTTTATTTATTTATTTTATTTGATCTCTCAGTTGCGTCTCTGTCCTCGAAGGCAGAGTGCGGCTCAGTTGTAGTTCTGACTGAGGACAAAGAAAAATCGGGAAAAAATCGCAGTGAGTAGATGTCCGGTCCCGTTGAACAGTGTCCCAAGGCCACGCTACCCCATTGCACCAAAGGGGTGGACCAGGTGCTCGTCACCGGGGTCAGCGCAACTGGCGGTTACGGCGACTGAAGTATTTTTGTTCCTTCGCCCGTCCGTACACGTTCTTATTTATAATAACCGACCTTGTGCCACATCTCGCTCCCCTGGGGAGTAGGGTAAATATCTTTATTTGTATACAGGCCTTCGAGAAAACTTATTAAAAAATATATATACTCTCCAGCAGGAGTCGAACCTGCGTACCTCCCCAAACACATACTAGTGGAATCAGTCTTTATATCCAACGTGCTTTAGTAAATTTTCTAAGCACCACTTAGATGTGGCACAAGGCCGAAAGCACGAAACACCCAGTGAGGATCGAACTCACTATAAGCTTGCTAAACCATTACACCACGCAGAGGTGCCCATATCCAACGTCCTTTAGACTTCTAGGTGCGTCAAGGGAGATTGAACAGTGGCTTTACTCGAATTCAAGTTTCGATTTAAAATAACGTTTAATAAAATCTATCGCTTTAATAAACAAAAAAAAAGCGATCAGTTTATTTACAAATATTCATAAAGAAGTTTTTCCCCTGACATCAAAAGTGAGGGTAAAATGTTGGAGTTTGGGTTTGAGTTTGAGTTTTGTTTAACGACATATCAACACCTCTGTGGGTTATTTAATGCCAAAAAGGTGGGGTTTTAAGGTATTTTTTGTAATGTTCGGTTATAGTGAAAAGGTTGATTTAGTCAGATTTTAATTGAAATTTTTTTTAAATTTTTATTCTTTTTATTTTAGAAAACTGAAAATGTCTACTAGTTTTGTATTCAAAAATGTTTTGCTGAGAATAATTTTTTTCCTTAAAAAATGTATTGTTGGTAATATTTTTCCTTCAAAAATATATATTATATTTTTCTATAAAAGTATATTTTATGTATATATTTCTATAAAAGTCTAATTTTTATACTTTCATAATATTTTGACCCCATTTTGGGGAATTAACTATTTGCCCATAGCTGGGACCCTAACAGGTGCTACCACTCCGGGTCAGGGTAGACCTGGAAACAACAGCAATTAAGAGGTGGTTCCATGCTCCTCACAACCTCCCAATCAGTTTACTGTCATACCCAAGACCCAAAATGTTTGAGAGAATTATATATATATATATATATATATATATATATATATTCTTCACTACTCAACGACAAAATTATTACAAAAAATAAAATAATAAGGTACCGTTAAAGAGATTTCATAACTGGTAGTAATGTTTACTTAATGGTAGTAAAGAGAATGAACTCATCCGATGCTGCCTCACTAGTGTCTCTCTAATGAACCGTACCGACACTGCCTCCAATGAACTGAAATTCAAATCTATTACACTGCCAGTTTAAATATGCACTTGATGATTGCATCACGCATGAAACATAGCCACAGGACAATATATATATATATATATATATATATATATATATATATATATATTGAACTGTTATAGGTCAGATTTAAATGAAATTAGACCAACAAACTTTTGTATTAGAAAGTGCTCAATTCATGTTTGAAAGAAGATGGAGATTCAAAATATATAACATTAGCATCATAGCCCGGCGTCGCCGGTGTTTTTGTTGACTAAATGAATTTAATATAAAAATAAAAATTACTCCTATTGTTAAAGCTTTATTCTTTTTAATTTTATCTTCTTTAAATATTTCTTTTGTTTCAAAATTACGGGGAAAATATTCACATTTTTTTATTGACCAAATGAATTTTTAAAACATTGGAATAAAAATTAAATATAAAGGGTAATTTTTTAAAAAAAATATTTTAGTCACGTTTGACACGTGTGATTTGATTTCTGTGACGTAATTTAGCAACCATCTTAGATCTTAGATGTTTTATGGAGCAAATGTAAACAATCGACTCCATTGGCCAAAAAGTTCAAAAGAGAAAACTACTGAACTTAAACTCAAAAAGTATGTGTCGACCTGTCTTCCTTGTAGTTATGTGTCCCTAGAAAGTTTGAATGGTGTAGCTTAAAAATTG
Organism: Ascarosepion bandense; assembly: GCA_037127315.1. Classification (NCBI taxonomy): domain Eukaryota; kingdom Metazoa; phylum Mollusca; class Cephalopoda; order Sepiida; family Sepiidae; genus Ascarosepion; species Ascarosepion bandense. The sequence goes on from JBBBDQ010000707.1 coordinate 4,303,324, forward strand.
TAGGCATGCATAGGGAACAGTCACACACAGACTCACAGATTGCCTTTTATATATAGAGATTTAGATCTTTAGATAAGGAAGATCATATGGTTACGCAAGCATGGTTTCAACACAAATTGCCTGACGAAACCGAAAGGTAGAAACCATGGTAGCATAAATAGGTGATCTTCCCTATCTATCTATCTATCTATCTATCTATCTATCTATATATATATATATATATATATATATATATATATATATTCCAATAAATTAAGTAATATTTTTCCAAGTTTTAAAATTTTAGAAAATATAAATAATTTTGTTAATAGCTAAACATTTTTTTTATCCTAGTTCAGCTATCCTTTGACCTTGGCTCATTCAAAAACATATATATTCATATTCAAATAAATTGAATTTTTTTTTAAATTTTAATCTTTTAGAAAATATTAAAGATTTATCCTAATTCAGCTATCCCTTGACCTTGGCTCATTCAAAAACATATATATTCATATTCAAATAAATTGAATTGCTATCCCTTGACCTTGGCACATTCAAAAAGTTGTATTCATATTCAAATAAATTGAATTTTTTCTTTTCAAATTCTAATATTTTAGAAAATATTAAAGATTTATCCTAGTTCAGCTATCCCTTGACCTTGGCTCATTCAAAAACATACATATTGATATTCAAATAAATTGAATTTTTTTCAAATTTTAATCTTTTAGAAAATATTAAAGATTTATCCTAATTCAGCTTTCCCTTGTCCTTGGTTCATTCAAAAACATGTATATTCATATTCAAATAAATTGAATATTTTTTCAAATTTTAATCTTTTAGAAAATATTAAATATTTATCTTAGTTTAACTATCTCTTGACCTTGGTTCATTCAAAAACACATATATTCATATTCAAATAAATTCCTTTTTTTTTTTTTTTCAAATTTTATTGCATTATGATCCCCTTTCAGTCTAACTAACATAACGAGTGGAATATCGACAAAAGATTAGGAAAACCCTTTTGATTTTTCTGAGGATGCTTTGTTAGAGATGAACTTTAACAGCAGAAAATTGATATAGTTCTGGGTGTCTGTTCGAAAATCATACCAAATTCTTTCCACTGAAGCTTTGGAGGTCCTTCTCCCTTTCTCATCTTTATATCATAGTGAAGTTGGATTTTCAGCAATGCTAAGAATTAAAAACATATTCCGAAATAAACTTCAACTGTTAAATTCCTTATGCCTGAAACTAACCGACATTGATGTTGATGTCAATGCCATACTTGAAAGTAACAAGAAATGATCACATCCTTCACACACACTTCATTATTAATCCGACAGCATTTATAAGTTCTGTTTAATGCTTTAGAAAATATTAACGATTTTGTTTAACTTTCAGATGACCTTTTTTCCCTGGTGCCCGTCTACAGGTTTTTTTTTTCACTACTAGATTGGTAACTAGGTCTCACACTTTTACTGTTGAAATAGTTAAATGTAACCGCCATTTCTACTCCAACAGTTTTTTTCTTCTCACTTGCCGCATATGGAACTCCCTTCCATTTACTTGCTTCCCTGTTACCTACAATCTCCAAAAATTTGAATGCAATATCAATTCCCATCTTCTATCTCTTTGAATTCCATCAATCTTTTAGCCATTCTTCAACACCCCCTGCACCTAGTCTTTTCGTGTAAAAATTTTCGTGTAAAATGATTTTTAAAAAATGAAAAAAAAAAGAAAAAACAGCTCATCCCAGTTCAGTTTTCTAACCTCTTTCCACCGACACACGTAATCAAATAAATTATTCTAGTGCAGCAAGTTGGGTAATTGGCATTTTAAGATTATCTGCTGCTCTGGTTTTAAACGAGTTCTGAGAAAAGAACCGGAAGAGTTGGATTATCCATCCCAGAATTCGAGATCAAACGTTTTTAATACTCAATTGTTTGATATTTTGTTGACAATGTTTTGCACTGAATTGACTGTCTGGTGCAAGCCGGGTGAAAAAGTGCAAAGTTTTTAAACTGGCACGAACCAGGAAACGTTGAACAATAAACAGGCAAATACTATGCTTTTGTCTGCTTAATAACTTTATATACGCGTAAAAAATATTGAAAGTTTTTTGTGTGTTGCTATTTTTACAATTCTATCGTCATTTCAGTTTGGGTGGCGGAGGTATTGCCGAATATAGTGGCGTATATCACGTATAGCGCTTAAATAAGTGCCATACGTGATATACGCTTGGGCGATCATGTCTCGAAAGAGACATGACTGACTGGGCAGAAGATAATCCCGCAGTAGGTAGCCATTAGATTCTGCGGTAAATCGGTTGGTAGCCAAAGCTACAGAACACAATCTGCCCTGTTATTTTACCCATAACTAGGTGGAAGAGACGGATTAATACCTTTCCCAAGGGTATTTGCGCATAAGTGAATGCCTGAAATTCAATTGGAATTCGAACTCGGCTCCCGCATTTCCCGTTCCGAGCCGATATCTACTGCACCACAACGCACGTCCGAATACCGATCACCCGTTGCTATTAATTTCTGTCAAATGAGTAAAAACGCCGGAAGAGCTTACCACGCCAATGAATTGATTTTTTTTTTTAATCGTATCACTACGAGCAAGGCGGTAACGCCACTGATGTGCAGGGCGCTACGTAATAGTGAAAAGATTGGAAAAGATAAGGCCGGAAACCACATCCTAAACAGGTAACAAGGGATGAGCCTCTTAACCTTGTAGTTATGTGCCCCTAGATATGATGCTATGTGTTCAATAGACGTGGGTGGAGTGTGAACTGGGCGATAGATAGATCTATCTATTCCAATTGAAAAAAAAGAAAACAAGGTGAGAAGATTGGAAAAGAGAAAGCCGGAAACCACATCCTAAACAGGGAACAAGGGATGAGCCTCTTCAACTGTTCAATAGACATGGGTGGAGTGTGAACCGGGCGATAGATAGATCTATCTACTCCAATATTGCCTCTAAGTGATTTCAATCTGAGTCACCTTAGAATTCCATCGTCCCTTAGCCGCATTAGTATCCCATCTCTGTCACATGACAGATAGGTGTGCGGAATTTTGTAGAGACGCGTTTTCCAAACTTCTGAAACAATCCTGCACATATATAAATCTACTATCCGCCCGTGCATTGAATATTGCTGCCATATCTGGTCGGGTGCCCCTGCTATTCACCTCGGTGTCCTTCACAAAATCCAACGGAGAATCTGTAATGTGATCGATCCCGACTTGGCAGCTAGAATACAGTCGCTTTCTCACCGACGCAGTGTGGCTTCTCTGTGTTTATTCGACAAATACTTTCACGGCTTCTGCTCCGATAAACTTAGCTCACTGGTACCCCCTATATATGAATTTCCTCTAGCCACAAGATTAGCTTCTAGGTTCCACCCTTTTACTGTGAAACTGATAAATTGTAAACGCAAATTCCATTCCATTGGCTTCTTTTCTCGCACTTCCCTCCCGTGGAATTCCCTTCTGCATAGTTGCTTTCCCGACAGCTACAATCTTCAAGAATTCAAATGTAAAGTCAATAGTCATCTCCTATCTCACTAACTTGCATCCTCTCTCTCATGCTCTTTTCTTCGTCCACCCCACTCACATCAGTACTCTCATCTTCTCTTACTCACTTCCTGACAGCCCCTGTAACCTGTCACTCTTTCTCATAACATTCCTCCTATGTAACCCCTGCAAAACAGTGGCAGTAAAATGCCTTGATTGGGGCCACACGATTCTAAAACAAAAATGCGTCGCGACCGACTGGTGGGTAAAAAGCGGAATGTTAGTGAACCGTAAAATGTTATACCAGAATTACGCATTAGCTTCGACTTAACACTATATGCTAAAATAGTTCAAGACTCGGGCTTTCATTGCTAGGCTGTTGTATTAAGCAGTATGTTGTTTTAACAAGCTTACATTTGTAATGGAGAATGGGGCAAAAGTTGATGATGATATAACCATTGAGATATTTATACACCTGAATAATCTTAAAGAGAGTTTTGAGTTTTATTTTCTTGAAGCAATGAACAATATTCAAGAGAAAAAATAGATTATGAATCCCTTTCAGCCTAACATAACGAGTGGAATATCGAGAGAAGATGAGGAAAAAACTGTTTGGTTTTTTATGAGGACGCTTTGTTAGAGATTAACTTTAACAGCAGGAAATTGATATAGTTCTGGGTGTCTGTTCGAAAATTGTAACCAATCCTTTCCACTCAAGCTTTGGAGGTACTTCTCCCTTTCTCATCTTTATATCATAGTGAAGTTGGATTTTCAGCAATGCTAAGAATCAAAAACATATTCCGAAATAAACTTCGATTGTTAAATTCCTTATGCCTAAAACTAACCGACATTGATGTTGATGTCAATGCTATTCTTGACATTAACAAAAAACAATCGCATCCTTCACTCGAACTTCATTATTAATCAATTAGATTGCATTTATAAATTCTGTAAATGCTATTGAAAATACGTGAGTATTCTTCAGTGTAATTTAAATACGTGAATATGAATAAACTAGCAGTATAGCCCGGCATTACTCGGGTGTAATGAAAGCTTTAAAACTAATCCATGGTCCTGGAGCTCAGACGTTGGCACGAAAGATTAAAAAGCAATAGCTGTTTCCAGTTAAAGCGAAACCGTAGACCGAAAAAAAAATGAATGGATGTAAGTCAAATTTTGATTTCCTGGTATCGATATCAAATAAGGTTTTTTCGTCGTAAACTGAATTTTCAGGGCTAAATAACTCCTCTGAGTAAATGGTATCATGGCTGAGACTAAGAACTACAATTATACCTACTTAGAGCCAAACCCGAAGCAAAAACTAAAATAAAAGGGCTGAAAAACTACAGACATGCAGGCAGATAAACAGACACACACACAAACATCTTGCCTTTTATATATATATATTGTCGATTTTCTGCACTATTGTAATAACTGCAACCTTGAAACTTCTGAATATCGTTTCTTATGTCTTTGTTTATGAGTGTATCAAATTTGATTAAAATCGGACCACTCCTTCTATAACCCGATTTTTTCATTATATTTATCGGGCGTATCTCGACACAAAATCTAGCCAAGAACACTCACAGACGCTTATAGTACAACTGTGTAAATTTTCAAGAAAATCGGTTCAGCCGTTTCGGAGTCTATAGGTAACGGACACACACACACAGAGAGACACACACAGACAAAGTTCTATTTATAAATAAGTTTAGATAATATTTTTATATTCTTTCATGTTTTTTTTTACCCAGTAAATTTCAGCGGTCGCCATAAGCTGTGGTCGCGATTCTAAGATGTTTGGGGACCCCTATTGTAGAGTATTAACCTAGAGAACTGTAACATACATATGAGAACGTACCAAGAACGTATAGGTATAGAAAACAGAATAGAAAGGTATCCCTAGATTTGAGCTGAAGCCAGTAACCTGAGAAGGAAAAATATGAATTCCAAACCGTGCAGAAAGTAACGGAAAGACCACTCCACTATCTTTCTCAACATTTCAAGCCAATTCTATACTATCTGTCACCCAAAAGTATAACAAATCTAGTTTAAACTTTCTGCGCTGATGACCGCCACACTACCACTGTTACATTTTTTTTTAATCATATCACCCCGAGCAAGGCGGTAACGCCACTGATGTGCAGGGGGCTACGTAAGAGTGAAAAGACTAGAAGAGAGAAAGCCGGAAACCACATCCTAAACAGGGAACAAGGGATGAGCCTCTACACCTGTTCAATAGACGTGGGTGGAGTGTGAACCGGGCGATAGATCAGTCTATCTACTCCAATTGAAAAAAAAACAAAAAGGAAAAGTGAAAAGATTGGAAAAGAGAAAGCCGGAAACGATATCCTAAACAGGGAACAAGGGATGAGCCTCTACACCTGTTCAATAGACGTGGGTGGAGTGTGAACCGGGCGAAAGTTTAGTCTATCTACTCCAATTGTATACGATAGTAGTCTTCCAGGAAGCAGCACACTGCACCTTCTTGACTTCACACTCTCAACCAACTTCAAGTGGAACGACTACATTGAACCAATAGCTACATTTACTGCTAAGAAGGTTAGGTCACTGTGTCGGACTATGAGTTTGTTTTCTGTTTTTTTCTTCAAAATCCATCTTGTACATTTATAATTCTACCATTCGTCTTGCATTGAATACTGTTGCCATATCTGGTCGGGTGATCTGCAATGTAATCACTCCCGATATCCAGCTCAACTTCAGTCACTTTCTCACCGACACGACATGTCTTCCCTCAGTTTTTTTTTTTTTTTACAAATATTATCAGGGCTTCTCCTCTGTCGAGCTGATTTCCCTGTTGCCTCTACCACATGAATTTACCCGTGCTACTAGATTGGTATCTAGGTCCCACTCTTTTGCCGTCAAAATAGTCAAATGTAACCGCCACTTCTACGCTATCAGCTTCTTTTCTTGCACTTCCCGTCTGTGGAACACCTTTTCAAATACATGCTTCTCTGATAGCTACAATCTCCAAACATTTAACTGCAACGCAAATTGACATATTCTAAATTCTTGATTTCCAACTTTCTCTTGTCCTTTCTTCGACATCCCTGGTAACTTGTTCCCTGTTTCGTTTTTTTTTTTCTTTTTCTCTCACTGTAACCCCCTTCGCACCAGTGGCAGTACTACCTTGCTTGGGGTGAAATGATTATAGAAAAAAACTATCATTGTTTTTTCATTTTTTTTTTTATTTTCGTTTGAGCATTCGTCATTCAATTAGGAATGTTTGCCCACTCCCCCACTAGTGTGAGTTGTGACACAAGGTCAGTTTTTAAAATGCGAAACACGAGCGCAAACGCTCAGTTCAGTCAGTCAGTTAAGTGTCATACCTGATACACGCTTCGGCGATCATGTTTCGAAAGAGATACGACTGGCTGGGCAGAAGATTATCCCACAGTAGGTTGCTATTACTTTCTACGGTAGACTGGTTGCCAACCAAGGCTATAGAACCCAAGCTATCCTGTTATTTAACCCATAGCTGGAGGGAAGAGACGGATTAATACGTTTCCCAAGAGTATTTGCGTGTAAGTGAATGCAAGGAATTCAACGGAGTAACTGGGTACAAAACATTCAATTAAAATGAAGTTTATAATATCATTTAATTCTTTACAAAAGCGTGTTTATTTTATTTTTTATTTATTCTATTTATTGTTTATTTTATTTTATTTATTGTCTATTTTGATTTCCTTATATTTGGCTCTGAGACACAAGTGATGCAAAAGAAAAATGAAAAATAAATAAGGCGGACCTGTACGACATTACCACCACCTGTAAATTTGTTGATTATCATTTTTTTGGAATTTTTTCCAGTGCATTCTTACCGATTAGTACCTAAAGTTTCCGATTTTCAAGAAAAATTTTGAAAAAATTCAATATTTAGAGATTTTTAGGGGGTGTTCAGTTTCTCATACAACGTTATAGTAAATCGATCCTCCATTTTGGAAACACTCCGCTTTTTTTTCTTTTTTAAAAAAAAAAACAAAAAAAACTGGTAATAAATTAATGAAAAAAACCGTTCCGGAAATATGTTTTTATTCAAAATTTTTTAAAATAGGAATTTTTTTTTAAAATTTTCCGTCAAAAAAATTTTTTTTAATGTTTTACATGTCATATCATTCATTCTGAATTTTTTTACAACAGGAATTATTTTAAAGAAACTGTCCAAAATGTTTCTTTTTTTTTTTAATGTTTAAAATAACTTATTTTTCATTGATATGAATAAGGATAATTAAAAAGATTTTCCATGGCTATGTCGATCTTCAAATTGTAAGCTTCTCTATACATGGTTTCAGCGACATCAAAGCTATCCCAACGCGAGTGTTTCCATAATGGAGAATCGATTTACTATAAGGTTGTATGAGAAACTGAACACCCCCTACAAATCTTAAATAATGAATTTTTTTTCAAAATTTTTCTTGCTAATCGGAAAGTTTAGGGTCTAAATCGATGATATTGCACTGAAAAAAATGATAATCAACATATTTACAGGTGGTGGTAATGTCGTACAGGCCTGCTATAAATAATTTCGTCTTTAGCTGGCTCTGCATAAACATGTCCAATTTCCCCCGTTTGTAGTTTTTATCACCAACAATTGGATTAATTCTTTTTTTTTTTTTTTTTTTCATTTTACTCCAAGGCAATAAAATCACTGGAGTGTGAAAGAATACGAGAAAATAAAAAAGGCTAATTAAGGGGAGTGAATAATAAACAGAAATGAAGAACAAAGTATATATATATATATATATATATATATATATATATATATATATATATATATATATATATATATATAGCGATTGGTATTGCATTTAAATTTTTAAAAATCAATATTGACTGGAAATCAAGATGGTAGAAGAGAGTTCTACAAACGAGAAGAAGAAACTGTTAACATAGAACTTAAGTTTACATCTAGAAATTTCAACTGTAAAACAAGACTTAATTACCAATCTAATTACTTTTTCTAAAGCTGGAAAGACGCTTTTTAGAAATAACTGTTAACACAACAGTTGATCTAGAGATGCGAAATCCATATTGCTTGCCTGAAAATAGGAGTAGATAGGTTCTTTCATCGCCCGAATCACACTCTGCCGTCTTTTTTAGCAGGTGTTGAGGTTTATTACCATGTTACTTGTTTAGGATTTTTTTTTTAATCGTATCACCCCGAGCAAGGCGGTAATGTCACTGATGTGCAGGGGGCTACATAAGAGTAAAAAGATTAAGTAGAAGAGAGTGAAGAGGAAGACGAACCAGTTAGAAAGAAGCAAGAGAAGGACGGGAACACAGGTGCGACGACAGCCGTAAAGGTGGAGAGAAAGGAAAGGATATACGGGGTGGTGAAAGCACTAGTCAAGTGGTCAATAGATGAGTATTGACATTGCATCCAAATTCCTGGAGGCTGCAACCGCCAGGAAAGCAAGGATACTGAAGCTGAAGGAGTAGAATCGTCGTCTGCATTTGATTAACCCAACCGCGAATGGGCGGGATCCAGCTGCCAATCCGGCTGCACGAGCAAACACCCATTGCAGAGGCACCAGTGACTAAAGTTCGTTGGAGCAGAACGGTTCCCTCTATTAAAGAATCTAACGGATGTTTATCTAAAAATATAAAATCATACTAACATTGTTTAACAAGTCAAATGGCACGTGAAGCTTGATTAACTAATGAAAACCAAACAAAAATAAAAATAGCAAAATATCTTTCTTTCTTTTTTTTTCTCCCTACCTCATTCTGAGATGAAGTTTGATAAAAGTGAATCATGTTATGCTTTGCTTTCAGGCGTTGTAGTACAGTGGATATCGGCTCGGAACGAGAAACCGGGGAGCCGAGTTCGAATTCCAGCTGAATCCATTGTATTCACTTACGCGCAAATACCCTTGAGAAAGGTATTAATCCGTCTCTTCCTTCCAGTTATGGGTTAAATAGCAGGACAGATTGGGTTCTATAGCCTTGGTCGACAACCTGTCTACTGAAGAAAGCAATGGCAACCTATTGCGGGATAATATTCTTCCCAGTCAGTCATGTCTCTTTTGAGACATGATCGCCCAAGCGTGTATCACGTATGGCACTTAACTGACTGAATGAATTTAATAGTTAAAAATAATTAAAATTTCTACTGGGCATAAAGTGGGGGATCTGTTTTCTATTGTTAATACGCAATAAACTGATCCCCCACTAATTATACTTAATATAATGATGTAATATAATTCGATCTCTTCTATCTCCAGTCATGATTTAAATAACAGGACAGATTGGGTTCTATAGCCTTGGTCGGCAACCAGTCTACTGCAGAAAACAATGGCAACCTACTGCGGGATAATCTTCTGCCCAGTCAGTCATGTCTCTTTCGAGACATGATCGCCCAAGCGTGTATCACGTATGGCACTTAACTGACTGACGCTATTCAGAAATGTAAATGCAACGTCAATCGACATCTCCTGTCTTCCTGAACTCTTTATTTTTCCTTGTGACTGTATTGTCCTTTTTCTTCCCACTCTCCACTAAAGTCTTTTCATTCCCAGTAACCATTGCGTCTGAGTGACATTAGCATTTTGCTTGAGACGAAATGATTAACAAAAGAAGATTGGGTATACGGTATAGGCCCAGTCGACCTGTAGACAAATTCTGGATGGCAGGAATTATAAAAAGAAAGGTCACCAACAATCTGGAAAGCAAGAAGCAGAAAGGTATTTACTCTAGTGTTTAAAGAGCCTTTTCAGATAGATAAATTTGTACAGCGAGACTATTCTGAGTACCCTAGATGTTATGCCAGGATTTGTCATCGGAGGCCATAATTTAAACAACATTAGGTACACATATGTTACAGTGCTGATAGCAGACACGGAATGAAAACTACCTCCTACAGAAAGTAGCTGAAGAGAGTGACAAAAATGAACTACAAATAAACTGCAAGAAAACCTAATGCATGGTCATCAGCAAAAAGCGCAGCCCCAAAGGCCAAATACAGGTGGAGGATACTAAAATTAAGCAGGTACAAAAATTTAAATACCTGGGAAGTGTTCTAACAGAAAACGGAAAGTGCAACACAGAGATACGAAGATGAATTGGCATGGCGAAGGACGCGTTCCAGAAGCTGAGTAGAGTATTAACAGACAGGAAAATTTCGCTGGAAACAGAGTGCTGGATTGGTAAGTGATGTCAGTTCTTCAATATGGCAGTAAATGCTGGACAATATCATCAAAGATGAAAGAAAAACTTGAAGTAACTGAAATGTGGTTCTACAGAAGGATGCTGCGGATATCGTGGATCGAGCATGTGAGTAATGAAGTTTTGAAAAGGATGGAAACAAAAAAGGAAATTAATACTGAGCATCAGGAAGAGACTGCTAAAGTTCCTGGGACATTAAATGAGGAAAGAGGGCTTGGAAAACCTGATACTAACAGGCCAGGTAGAGGGAAGGAGAGACGGGGGAAAACAGCGAGTAACGTATTTGACTGGCCTGAGCTAGTGGATAACAGAACGGTGGTTGCGTGGTGTAACAGAAGAAAGTGTACTAGGAGCCATCAGGGATAGGGAAACGTGGAAGGTCATGATCGCCTACGTCCTGAAAGGTAGTAAATTGAACACGGCTTTCTGCGCCGATAACAGTTAAGCTACCCGCACAATCCTTTTTCAATATGCGAATCTATATTTTGCGCTGTTTCAGTTTAAAACTCAAGGTCTTGCAAGCTTTCAATTCAAACTGTGCTCTGTCCTAGTCTGGCTTCGCCCTAAACTGAGACGGTTGGAAATATTTAGAAATTCGTTGAAAAACTAAATCAAATTACAAAGCGTTATTCTTCCAACGCGTGACTTTTCTCTCAACCATTTATAAGTTAATAGTTTTCGACAATGTAAATAAAACAGAATTAAGAATTTGCCGCTCTGGGGTGTGTGTGTGTGTGTGTGTGTGTGTGTGTGTGTGTTTTTATTATTTTATTGCGAATCCGTTATCAATTTTCTGTTTAGTGGATATTGATTCGGAACGACAAATCGGGAAGCCGAGTTCGAATTCCAGTTGAATTTTTTGCATTCACTTACGCACAAATACCCTAAGGAAAGGTATTAATCCTTCTATTCTCTCCAGTTATGGGTTAAATATTAGGACAGATTGGGTTCTATAGCCTTGGCTAGCAACCAGTCTACCGCAGAAAACAATGGCAACCTACTGCGGGATAATCTTCTCGATAGAGACATGATCGCCCACAGCGTGTATCACGTATGGCACTTAACTCACTGACACTGGTCTACACATGTTCCTGGACAAGACAACTTATAGTTTTTAACTTTGAATGCTGAATCCAAAATTCATGTTCATATCCAAAATTCATGTTCATGTTTTACTGGTTAGTTTCAAATTATGGACATAACATGGGTATTTTTTGATGACTATTTTCAAAACAATGTCATCATTTTCCCACATGCAAGGCAGTAAAACTACTAACAAAATAGATAGATAGATAGATAGATAGATAGATAGATAGATAGATAGATAGATAGATAGATAGATCTAAGTCTGTTCATCTATCTATCTATCTAGTACAAACCACAGTTGGGCTTTGTGAGTGTTGAACGAACACAAATATACCTGCAGATGGGGCTTATCTAGTCGCCCTAATTGAGAGATATCTCTGGATATGAGTCACCAGCCATACATTTCTACTTAGAAAATCAAACTTCAAAAGAAACCATTTGCTGTCTATCAAATTGAAACACTTGAAATTCAGATCAAACTACAATTTCCTTTTCTACGTGGGTGTCCATGGCATCACACTTTAACCGAAATGTCCTTTATTAAACTTTGATGTAGGTGTGCAGCTATGTGCAAATATATTCATAGAATAACTTTTCTTTCTCTTCTCTTCTCTAATTAGCATGTGCAGCACTTAAAAAGCCACGTGACACTGAACGGCCAATCAACAGCGCCATATCTAGACAGACAGGACAGTTTTTGAGTAGACGATAAGAAATATATATATTCCTAATTCATGATACATGAGTGCGAGACTTTTTTTTTTTTATAACCGTCTCACTCCAAACAAGGCAGAATTGTCACTGGTGTGCAGTGGGATACAATTTGTAACATACAACGTGTGTTATCACGTGCGATACCTTCATCAGCCGCCTACCAGGGGTGATGTCACGGTTTCGGTGGCCATGGCGGGACCGCCACCCCTGGCGCTACCAGCAGCGTTCGCCACCAGGCAGGGTACGAACATAAACTTGTTGATTGTCCCTCTTGTATTTTCTCATAAGGAAGTAAATAAAACGATCGTTCCTCTTTGCAGTTTGTATCGGCAATGAAATTTCCTGAACGCGTTTGCAGTTATTAACGCGCTCGTGACCATACAAATATCTCATTTGCGCATATTAGACTGAGTATTGAACGAGTATTTTATACAACTGTGCAAACTCTATGACTGAGTAATTTATATGGGGGAGTAATTTCTATGGGTGACATTATTTACATTGTTCGAAGTGTTGTCCTGATCTTTATTGCCATGTTTACGACGTTTTGGCCGTTGTACGCTCCGGCCTTCTTCAGGGGCTAGAAATTTCGAACCTAACCCTCTATTTCAATCACTGGCTTGTATCATTCTCATTCCAAGTTCGATGCCACTTTCAGATGTCATGTAGTTATCTCCTTTTAATTAAATTCTTTAACTTATTTGTTCACCACTGCTGTAGCCAGGTATTGAACTCACAACGCTTTGGGTTAAGTCACGGGATCTTACCAACGCTTAGAGCCACTGTGCTAGGTGTCCTTGAAGACACAAAAGCCGGAGCGTACAACGGCTGAAGTGTCGTAAATATAGCAATAAAGATTAGGACAACAATCCCAACAATGTAAATAAGGTAAATATCATCTCAGAAATACAGACAAGTTATATGTCTGAGTAATTTATTTGATTGAGTAAGTTTATATGACTGAGTAATTTATTTGATTGAGTAAGTTTATATGACTGAGTAATTTATTTGATTGAGTAAGTTTATATGACTGAGTAATTTATTGTTAAAAGACTAGATTAAAAAAGAATAAAAAAGAATATTTTAAACTAATTTTTAAAATATGGATGTGCGTTTTGGTGCAGTGAATATCGGCTCGGAACGAGAAATCGGAGAGCCGAGTTCGAATTCAGCTAAATAACAGAACATTGAGTTCTATAGCTTTAATGGGCAACCGGTCTACCGTAGAGAGTAATACTGCGGGAAAATCTTCTACTCAATCAGTCATGTTTCTTTCGAGACATGATCACCCAAGTATCACATATGGCACTTAACTGATTGATATATGTATATATATCAGTTGAATTCGTTGCAATTACCCTTGGAAAAGGTATTAATTTGTTTCTTCTCTCTCTAGCTATGGGCTAAATAGCAAAACTGATTGGGTTCTATAACATGATCACCCAAGTATCAAGTATGACACTTAACTGACTTAACTGATATATATATATATATATATATATATATATATATATATATACCAGCTGAATTCGTTGCATTCACTTACGTGCAATTACCCTTGGAGAAGGTATTAATCCGTTGCTTCTCCCTCTAGCTTTGGATTAAATAGCAAAGCTGATTGGGTTCTATAACTTTGGTTGGCAACCAGTCTACCGTAGAAAGAAATGGAAACCTGCTGCGGGAAAATATTCTGTCCAGTCAGTCATGTCTCTTTCGGGACATGATCGCTCAAGCTTGCATTACGCATGGCACTTAATTGACAGACTGAATTGGCTATTACCATTAAGAAAAAGAGTTTGAGCTGGGCAAGATATAAGACACATGCTGTATAATAAGAAATCGCTATCGCAGCGATAGGTAATATTTGCACACCTGTAGACACAAACTATGTAACTTTAGATATTTAGTTCATTTTCTCTGATTCGAGCGGACGCAGACAAACTCTCAGCTTAAGATATTGGATTCTTCCGTTAGTATGTTTTAGCATTCTACTTCCGGCAAACTACTTGTGGTAACATATGTAGTCGCAAAAAAAATTTTTTAAAAAGTCGACCATTTTTTGACACTTATTATATCCGCCTTAGACATTTTTGTTGTTTTAAAATTCATATTAGGGGAGACAACTCTCTCCTAACGTTTCATTGATTCTTCACAAAAAGAAGCGTAAGAGAACTGTAACATGGCTGCCGGACAATACACCACGTGTAGACAGTAATTTGTTATCCTACCCAATCCTGCTGTATTCTGGTCGGTGAGGATAAAAAGAAACGAATATTGTCGTGATTCAAAACATATTTGACTGTATTTGTTATATTTTGTTGTTTCTAATATTTGGGGTTACAACAAATTTTTAGCGACAAGGTTTAGATGAACGAAAAATCGCGGAAATAGCGATGTCACTAGACATACTGAAAGAGATATTGAATAAACAACAAGAACACTGGGCCATGTGTCATTAAGAACACATGGCCTAGTGGATATAGATGTTGGTTAGTTCTTGTGAATAGACCCAAAGAGTTGTGAGTTCAGTACCAGCTACAGCAGTGGTGAACAAGTAACTTACAGGGTTAAAGGGAGATAACTCATGAATACCAGAAGAGGCACCAGGCAAGGAATGGAGTTCATATAACCCAGTGATTGTAATAAAGGGCTCGGTTTTAAATTCCCAGCACTTGAAGAAGGCCGGAGCGTACAACGACCAAAACGTCGTACAAATGGCAACAAAGATGAGAAATAATGTAAATACTGTACAGCAAGAACAGTTCCAAATATCACAACAGCAGTTGTTGACTATGATCACTCAACAATTCAATCACCAACTGGAAATTTTAAAAGAAGGAAGGAATTTGAACATAAATTCTGTGGATAACAACATCGCTAACAATATAACGGAATTCCATTCCGACAATGGAATCGAAAAAACTTTTGCTTTGTGGTACAGAAAATAGACATTTTCCAAAATGAATTTTCACAGAAAGACGAACATTGAAAAATCCGTCTACTAATTCGGAAACGGTTAATCCAGGAACACGGCCGTTACACAAATTACATCCTACCACAACAGCCAACGGATTTTACATTTACACAAACAGTAGAACTGCCATAAGAAATCTTTGGAAAAAAAAAGGTCTCTGTTTAATACCGGGTTAATTGTCTCAAATTAGAAAAAAAATGACTAAGACGATTATGTTCGCTGGTATCGTAAATCGGGAATTTGAAAAATTTAAACTAAATTCCCTCCCAGAGGAGCAGTTTAAATGTTTGATTTATTTTTTTTTTTCGCAAGACTGACGTCTGAATCACACAGTGATATTCGAACTAAACTATTTTCCAAATTGGAACACGATAAAGACATCCCAATTCAAGCTCTAACAACTGAATGCAAAAACCTTTTTAGCATTAGAAGAGACACGATGTTAGTGCAAAAACCAAACACTCCGTCGTTAACAAGAAACGTTCAAGCAACAAAAAACAAAAGAAAAGAAGCCTCCATTAACTTCTTAGTTTTGTGGTGACTGGCAATACGCATGTTTTTGCCCGTTTAAGAAACTTAAGTGCAATGTTTTCCGCTATATTGACCATGAAGAAAATTTTTGTAACGCAAATTTAAAAAATAAAATTCTGAATGTTCAATCCACAAAAAATTCGTTAAAAAAAAGGAAAAAGAACGACGATGCAAACAAAATCGGTGTTTGTAACATTCAAGGCGGACTATAAAACAACATAAAATATATTGTTGTTTTAGTGAACAACAAACCAGTTCGTTTCCAGTTTGATACAGCGTCAGATATTGCGTTAATATCCCAGTAATCTTGGATATTACTTTGAGAGCCATGTTTGTCTGCAACGGATCATATAGCGAGAAGCGAATCTGGGGACCAAATTCATTTAACTGGTGAATTAACTTGTAATGTTACATTTTGAGTTACCACATTTTCGGGTGTATGCTCTCTTGCTGAAAATTCTGAATTGAGTTTCATTGGTCTCGACTGGATTGAAGAGCTTTTGAAATTCCTCTCCAGTCTGTGTTCAAAACATTTAGTCTTATGTTTGTTTTGGTCATTGAAAAACATGTTACGGACAAACTTTAAAATAAGTGATATTTTTCAGAAGGGCCTTGGTTGCTTTTCAAAAAGTAAGGTAATTTAATTAGTCTCGACTGGATTGAAGAGCTTTTGAAATTCCTCTCCAGTCTTTGTTCAAAACATTTAGTCTTACGTCTGTTTAGGACATTGAAAAAACATTTTACGGGAGAACTTAAAAATAAGTTCAGTGACGATTTTCAGGAGGGCCTTTGTTGCAATACTAAAAGTAAGGCAATTGTGAAATTAAAAGAGGACTCTAAACCAATTTTTAGAACAAAACGACCTATGCTTTATACCGCACATGATATGTTTGAAAAATAACTTCAACGTCTTCAGCTAAAATGTATAATAGAGCCTACAAATTATTCTCAATCGTAGTAATTAAAAAGAAGCAAGTGAAAAGTTCTGACTACACAACTGGTTTAAATAATTCTTTAGATGTACATCAGTATCCACTGCCAGTTCCAGAGAATCTTTTTACTAAATTAAATGGCGGAAATTTCTTTGCAAAAATTGATCTTTCTGATGCTTTTCTCCAACTAGAAGTTGAAAAGGAATCTAAGAAGCTACTTACGATCAATACCCACAACGGTTTCTTCAGATTTAACCGCCTTAGCATCGGAATCAAACCAGCACCAGCCATTTTCCAGCAACCAATGGACGCCATGCTGTTCGGATTGACTGGAGTTGCAGCATTTATTGATGACATCATCGTTGCAGCTGTATCCACGAAGCCTGAAATCACTTCAGTATTTTCATCTATTGTAAAAACATTACCAGTCACTACTACATTGATCCATGAAGCCACAGCTTCCGATCCAATTCTACGAAAAAGGATGCACTTCCATAGTACAAAATGACCAATAGTATGCAAAGACAAAATAATTCAACCTTTCTTTCAATGTCGAGCTTCATTGTCAGAAGTCAGTGACTGTCTTCTTTTGCTGAGCGCTTGATTGTCCAATCCTCGTCACAGGACAGACTGATCAAGCAATTTCATTATGATCATCAAGATATTAGTCGTATGAAAGCCGTAAAACAGCTGTGTCTATTGGCCGAATATGGATAAGCGGTTTGAGGAACTGGCACGCACATGTTCCAACTGACAACTGGCAGCAAAATCTCTCGGGAAAACTACACTGAGCTTCTGGCCTATCCGCGAATCACCCTGGTCACGCCTTCACATTGATTTCGCTGGACCTATCAATGGTCCTTGTTATTTTATACTTGTTCATGCTTACAGCAAATGGCTGGAATTTCTAAAATGAGTCATATCACTGTAGATGAAAGAATTCTAAAGTTGAAACAAATTTTCAGTCGCATTGAAATCCCACAGATATTAGTTTCTGATAATGCCACTGCATTCACTTTCAAATTTCTGTGCACTTAATGGCATTCAAGATATTAGAACACCACCTTTTCATCTACAATCAAATGAACAGGTGGAGCGCTTTGTAGATACTTTTAAGAGGGCACTCGTAAAAACCAAGGGGGAAGGAACCATACAAGAAATATTAGAAATATTCCTTAGTAGTTACACATCTACACCAAATCCCAATGCACCCAATGGTAACTCACCAGCAGAAGCACTCATGAATCGTAAAGTTCGTTTGCATATGGATTCATCCTACGCCAAAATATTCCCAAAAAAGGAACATAGTGATGGAGGAACAATTTACCATCATGGAGCCGTGAAATGCACAGAATGTACCAGGACAATCCGTCTCAGTTAAAGATTACCGCAATGGCAAATAAAAATTGGACGCATTCTACGTCGTTCTGGAAATGTTACATATGAAGTAGATATAGAGTCTACAGTTTTGGTTAGACACGCAAACCAATTACGATCCTCTCACCTTCTAGCGACCAAATCAAACTTCACCTTACTGCTAAATATTCTATTGAACACCTTCGAAATGCCTCCACAATGTTCCCAAGATAAACCGAAGGATAATTCTAGAACTTCACCAAAGCGTGTACTTAGGAAATTGTATAGATTTCAGAGAAAACCCCTATCGACTGGATCCTGGGCATGACGGTAAACTGCATCCGGCAGCAAGGCCTCTGATTAGGAGGTTGTGAGGAGCATGGAACCACCTCTTAATTGCTGTTGTTCCCAGGTCCACCCTGACCCGGAGTGGTAGCACATGTTAGGGTCCCAGCTATGGGCAAATAGTTAACCCCCTCAAACTGGGGTCAGAACACTACGAAAGTATAAAAATACACTTTTGTAGAAATATATACATAAAAAATTACTTTTATAGAAAAATATACATTTTTGAAGAAAAATTATTACCATAACACATTTTTGAAGGAAAAAAATTATTCTCAGCAAAACATTTTTGAATACAAAACTAGAAGACATTTTCAGTTTTCTAAAATAAAAAGAATAAAAACAAAAGAAAATTTCATTAAAACCTGACTAAATCAACCTTCTCACTATAACCAAACATTAAAAAAATATTTTAATCCTCCACTTTTTTGGCATTAAATAACCCACAGAGGTTGATATGCCGTTAAACAAAACTCAAACTCAAACCCTATCGACTGCATATAAATTCCCGAAGTAAGTCATACGAACAAAAGGCTAAAAAGGAGAGGTATTATGCTCGGATGAGCTTAAGTCACTGATGCCTCCTCAACAGGTGTTTACTCGTGCAACCAGACTGGCAACTGGGTCCCACCCATTCACAGTCAAGTTAGCCAAATGCAGACGACAATTCTACTCCTGCAGCTTCCTCTCTCGCACTTCCCGCCTGTGGAACTCACTCCCGTATTCTTGCTTTCCTGACGGCTACAACCTCCAGAAATTTAAATGCAAAGTCAATACTCATCTATTAACCACTGGCCTCTAGCTCTCTCCCCTCCCCTGTATAACCTTCCCTTTCTCCACCTATGTATCTGTCATCGCACCTGCTTTCTCAGCTTTCTATTGTTCCTTTCTAACTAGTTTGTACTCCTTACTCTTTTCTAATTAATCTTGTTACATTTATGTAACCCCCTGCACATCAGTGGCGTTTCCGCCTTGCTCGGGATGAAATGATTAAAAAAAAAATTAGGGGAGACAACTCTCTCTTAACTATCCATTGACTCTTCACAAAAAAGAAGAAAGAGAACAACAACATGGCTGCTGGACAATACACCACGTGTAGACAGTGATTTGTTATCCCACTCAGTCCTGCTGTTCGGTGAGAATAATAATAAAAATAACTAATATTGTTGTTTTAAAATATATTTAACTCCAGACCTGAACAAGTTATGATTGCATTCATCGAGAAAGCAACCTCTTGGGAGTCGTTTTCACAAACTAGCTGCCCTAGTAGAAGTTACATCTCAACAATTGAATAAGAAAAAGAATGAGGGCGGTTTGCTAACGTGTGTGGCATGGTGGGTGTTAACGGTAAAGATTATAACTGGTGGAACTGTAGTGAACAAAACGAATTCTAGATTTAGAAATTCAAATGCTAAGCACAGACTCAGTGATTTTGTTAGAAATAAACGAATTTTCTCGAATTTACAAAACCTTTGCTTAGCACACACAAAAATTGCTAAATTTCACACCTCAATGCGAAATGTTTTTCGGCCAATAGAAAACTAGGAAACATCTAAAAACAAAATAGAAACGGCAGAATCACATCCGGGAGTGAATTCCCAAATGACCTACAAGCGATATAAAAGACGGAACAAGACGACAGAGGCCAGAGAGTTAAAATGATGAGCAATTAACACGTACCCTTGGGAAACGTCAAGCGATCGTTATTATTATTGTGTCTATATTTCTCTCTCACCTCCTTCCTTTTCACCATTCGCCCTGAGCAATAACTTCAAAGACAATCCTACCCAACAATAAACGCTCATACACACATACATACGTTCCTGCCTACGTACACATAAACTCACTCTTGCAAGGACTACTACAAACTCTTGATACCCTTAATTTTTTAATACTGTTTCTCATTGAACATTAACTTCTACCAATTCATGTTATTCTTTTCCATTAATAAATTTCTATTTAAACATACCAAAGGTATACTTTTATTCTTCCACACATTCCAATCTCCAAACTTCTGATGATAGTGAATAATCCTAAAATGTAAGGAGTTCGGTTATTTATGACACAAGGCCAATTAAAAAAGATTAACCATCTCCTTAATACTTCAGAACTAATGAATGTCGATTGTCCGAGCAATTTCAGCGAAAATAGCGACAGAGCAGCCAGAGGCTTACGTTTCGTCGGCGGGAAAAGGGAATGTAAGTATGAATTAAATTTACCTGATGTGATCTTGTGCATTTCTTTTTTAATCATTTCCCCCCAAGTAAGACAATTTTACTGCCACTGGTGCGCAGTGGTTATTTAGGAGGAAAGTGATGAGAAAGAAGTACAGGTTATAGCGGGTGTCAGGAAGAGAGTAATAGAAAGATGAGAATACTGGTGTGATGGGAGTGGAGTGGATGAAGAAAAGAGCATGAGAGAAAGGATGAGAGTCAGTGAGATAGGAAATGACAATTGACCATACATTTAAATTCTTGGAGATTGTAGCTGTCTGGAAAGCAAGTATACGGAAGGGGATTCCACAAGCGGGAAGTGCGAAAAAAGAAGCTACTAGAGTAGAAGTTACGGTTACATTTTGTTGGTTTCACTGTAAAATGGTGGGGCCTAGTTGCTAGTCTAGTAGCTCGAGTAAATTCATGCAGAAGGTGCACTAATGAGCTAAGTTCATCGGAGCAGAAGCCGTGAAAGTATAAGAGACACAAGGAAGCCACATTAGAAGAGACACAGTGAGAGAGTGACTGCAGCTGAGCTGCCAATTCGGGATCGATCACATTACAGATTCTCCGTTGGATTTTATCAAGAACCCCGAGATGAATAGCAGGGCCACCCGACTAGATGTGGCAGCACGGGCTAATGGTAGGAGTAGGATGGGTTCAGACGGGAAAAACTTTCTGGCTCTACACAGTGAACCGACCTTTTTAGCAGCGGATTTCCCGGTTCACACTCCACCCATGTCTATTGAACAGGTTTAGAGTCTCATCCCTTGTTCCCTGTTTAGGATGTGGTTTCCGGCTTTCTCTTTTCCAATCTTTTCACTATTACGTAGCCCCCTGCACATCAGTGGCGTTACCGCCTTGCTCGGGGTGATACGATTAAAAAAAAAAATATTGATTTCACTTGGGCTCTGTTGAGAGAGTTCTTTCTGTTGGATAAGAAAATCTATATTCCTTCGAAAAACTATATTTTTTTAAAAAGAAGGAAATCTGTACAAAGTATCTGATTCCCCGTTAGGTCAGTCTCGTACCCGTGAAATCAAGGTTATGTCCCACATAGTAAAACAGTGAAATGTATATTGTATAAATAAAAACAGAAAGAATTCCACAACCACTTTCGAGGTTGACCTCTATACCACCAGCGATAAGCGAGCTACAAATTCTTGAAGGTGGCCTTCCTCTGCAGAGAGGTGTTACCCGATAGCGGTTCGTTGACAGATTAGAAAGAGGCACTCGTCACAAGAATAAGGTCAAATACCAAACATTTACCGCAATTACTTGTGCATAATACGATAGACTTTGAACGAACATAAAAACCAAAAAAAGAGGAGTCGTTTATACACAAGTATGTGCTATTAAATATTTCAGTCAATTAAGTATTATACGTGATACACGAATGGGCGATCATGTCTCTTTCGAGACATGACTGATTAGGCTGACATTTTTTCTCGCAGTAGGTTGCCATTCCTTTCAGCGGTAAATTGATTGCCAACCAAAACTACAGAATCCAGTTCGTTCTGTTATTTAACCCATAGCTAGTGGGAGAAAAGGAGTATTTGCGCGTAAGTGAATGCAACGATCTCAACTGGAATTTGAGCTCGGCTCTCCGGGCTTTTACTCATTCGGTGCCAATATCCACTGCATCACAATCTACATCCGTCAACAATGCGCATCCGTCTAAGAAATATTTACTAAAATATGTTTACTAAATTTAAAAAAATATTCTTATTTGAAACAGCAAGATTGCAAATACGCTCAGCACAATAGATAATAAAACAAAGCTGTCAGGTGTTGATAATAATTGTTTACACAAGGTATTTGATATTTCGGCCATATTTATTTTTCACTTAAAAATAATGTCAGCCATATTTGTTTCTCTCAATATTTTTATTTTATTCTCATAGTTCGTACCTATCCAGAAATATAATAAAGTCATACTAAACTTATTTATAAATGGAACTTTGTCTGTGTGCGTGTGTGTATGTGTGTGTGTGTGTCTCTGTGTGTGTGTCCGTTACCTATAGACTCCGAAACGGCTGAACCGATTTTCTTGAAAATTTACAGTTGTCGTGTATCGCGCATGGCACTTAACTGACTGACTATAAGCGTCTGCGAGTGTTCTTAGCTAGTTTTTGTGTCAAGGTACCCCCGATAAATATAATGAAAATCGATAATCGAAAAAATCGGGTTATAGAAGGAATGGTCCGATTTTAATCAAATTTAATACACTCATAGACAAAGACATAAGAAACGATATTCAGAAATTTCAAGGTTGCAGTTTTTACAATAGTGCATAAAATCGATAATTTATATATATATATATATAAAAGGCAAGATGTTTGTGCGTGTGTCTGTTTATCTACCTGTATGTCTGTATTTTTTTCAGCCCTTTTATTTTAGTTTTTGCTTCGGGTTTGGCTCTAAGTAGGTATAATTGTAGTTCTTAGTCTCAGCCATGATGCCATTTACTCAGAGGACTTATTTAGCCTTCTAAATTCATTTTACGACGAAAAAAACTTATTTGATATCGATAGCAGGAAATCAAAATTTGACTTACATCCATTCATTTTTTTTTTTTCGGTCTACGGTTTCGCTTTAACTGGAAACAACTATTGCTTTTTAGTCTTTCGTGCCAACGTCCAAAGAGTCTGAGCTCCAGGACCATGGATTAGTTTTAAAGCTTTCATTACACCCGAGCAACGCCGGGCTATACTGCTAGTCAAATAAAAAAGTATGATAGATTAATTAACACCTTAAAACGCATTGCTGGGTTTGTCTAGTTAGCGCCTTTCCTCGAAAATTCAGAAATAAATTTTGAAATGGAAAGTAGAAGAAATACGAAATAGTTAAACATCCGATTTATTTCTATTCTGTAATACCGTGAAAAATTAAATATTTTGGTTTAATATGTGTATGACAATTAGATTTTAATTGATAATGGGTTAGAACTTTTTAAGAAATACGTAGAGATGGCTAACGGTGTCTTATACTCAAGGAGTTAAGTTATTTATTCTATGATATTAGTTTCAGAAAGAAAGGTTGGTATTATACACAAACAGTAGTGTCAGTCAGTTACGTGATACACGCTTGGGCGATCATGTCTCGAAAGAGACATGACTGACTGAGCAGAAGATTATCCCGCAGTAGGTTGCCATTGCTTTCTGCGGTAGACTGATTGAACCCAATCTGTCCTTCTATTTAACCCCTAACTGGAAGGAAGAGACGGATTAATACCTTTCCCAAGGGTATTTGCGCAATGGATTCAACTGGAATTCGAACTCGGCTCCCTGGTTTCTTGTTCCGAGCCGATATCCACTGTACCACAACGTACACAGGAAAAAATGATACTACTTCGATTATCAAAACCTGTGACTGCCTGTCTGTTTCTCTGTATGCGTCTGTCTGCGTTTGTATGTGTGGTTCTGTCAGTTTTTCTGTATGTATCTGTGTGGGTGTGTATGTGCCTGTTTCTTTGTATCTGTGTGTCTGTCTGTCTCTCTGTATGTATCTGTGTGAGTGTGCCTCTGTGTGCGTGTGGGAGGAGGTGGTTCTCTGCATGTATTGGTGTAGGTGCGTATGTGTCTGTTTCTTTGTATGTATCTGCGTGTCTGTTTCTCTGTATGTATCAGTGTGGGAGTGTGTCTGTCTGTTTCTATGTATCTGTGTGTGTGTGTGTGTGTGTGTGTGTGTGTGTGTGTGTGTGTGTGTGTGCTGTTCTATCCGTTTCTCTGTATGTATTTGTGTGGGTGTTTATGTGTCTATTTATCTATGTGTCTGTTTTTCTGTATGTATCTGAGTGTGCCTAACTGTTACTCTGTGTGTGTGTGTGTGTCTGTGTGCCTGTGTGTGTGTGTCTGCGTGCGTGTGTGTCTGTGTGGTTCTGTCTGTCTGTATGTATCTGTCTAGGTGTGCCTCTTTGTTTCTCTGTATGTGTGTGTGTGTCTCTCTCTCTATTTCTCTGTATGTATCTGTGTTGGTGTGTTTGTATGTCTCTCTCTCTCTCTCTCTCTCTCTCTCTCTCTGTGTGTGTGTGTGTGTGTGTGTGTGTGTATGTGTGTGAGGAGGCAGGTTGTGATAAGTACTTTAGTCCAGAAGGGACGTGTAACTTGTCAACACAATAAAAACTGAAAATCTTTATTATTTTATTTTCTTTCTTTACTTTTTCATCACTTCTTTCTTTCTTTTTGCATGAATACGAGGTGCGACTCATCAAAGTTATAAGCTTGGGCACCACAAGTCCCTAAATTGATTCCTACCTCACACACACTTTCTTGCACACACATACTTCCACTCACTTTATTTTATAGGTACCTTCACTCATTCGCTGAGAAAACAGCATAGCATAAAGTTAAAAAGCCCCAAACTTAATAAAAACAAAGTTTTATCGTCAAAATATTTATGCTATTATTAAGAGGAGAGATCAAACTATTTCTTATTTTATTAAAAATTTTAATTCTTTCTAACAAGTTCGAAATTTTGTTTAAAAAAACCTTGTTTTTATTTTTCGTCAACGAGTGGTCAGATTTTTACAAGAGCTTACTAACAATCTTTTGCCAGTGAAAACATTAATTTGAAAATTCTTGTAAAAATCAAATAGTCAAATTTTGATTAAATTTTCAGGACTTATTAACAAATAACTGAACTTATTTTTGAAATCATTATTTTTATAAAATCTTCGTAAAAATATTTTTTCATTACATATGTTACATATGTTAACCCCCACCCACCACACACACACTCCAATTAATTTCCTGAAATTACTAGAAATTGACTACTGTCACGGAACTTTGTTTTATTAATTAAATGCCAGATGCCTTGGGAATGTAAATCGCCTTTTTTTTTTTACATTTCAGAAAATCTGCTCTGAATAGTGAAAATACAAATGCAATAAAACTATGCCATTTTTATTTAGATAAATACTTAATTACTGTTATAAAAATATATATATAAGAATGCCATAGCATGAAGAGAAAAAACTCAATAAATAATGAATTTTAGGAAGAATTGTTTTTCGTCTTTATTTTCTAATTATAATAATTTATAAAATTTCTTTTAAAATTTGTTCCAGTCATCGTCCCAATTAGGTTATTAAGTTCATAAGTGACGACTATATTTACTAATAGTAAATTGTAAAGGTTAATACAAATCTTCACGAACCAAGATTTTTAAAATAATTTTTTGTGCAGATATCTGTTGTTTTTAATTCATTTTTAGTTTTTTGTTTGTCCATAAATGCCATATCATTAAACCGTCACGTGATTCAAGAGTTGTTCCTCTTACGAAACGTTCACATAGGTTTGGTGAATTTATGTCAATTCTGGGCACCCATACTTGACCAGATGTGCAAAATGGTTGATGACAGGGCCGTTATCTCCGTCTTGAAAAGTCAGCAAGTCAGTCCTCCTTGATTAAGAAATACTTTTATTCTAAATTCCATGCCATAAATAAGTAATATTTGTTTCAAATCAGAATAATTTAACTTTAAATTTGCTAATTTTTAAAAAAAGAACTTATCTTAGATTATTATTTTATTTTTGGAAGATTTATTAAAACAAGAATTAACTTTTGTTTACAAAAGCGTCGATCGCTCAAAAATTGCTGTAAAATTGAGAAAAAAAATGAAATCTGAAAATTTTAGATTCCAATCAACATAATATCTGTTTGAAACTCATCAGAATATTTTGTTTACTAGAAATAATAAATTCTGTCATTTAGCTTTCAATTAAGCTAAAATTTAAGCTTCAATAAAACTTCTTTTTTTTAAATTCAAAGTTTGAAATGAGTGGAGGTACCTATTTTAAAAGTATAACATTTCAAGCAAAACACCTTTCTTTTAATCCAAATAACTGCTCTAGATTTTTATATAAAACAATCCATTTTAAATTTAATAAAAAAAGGCCATGTTTAAATTTCTAGTTGAATTCATTGCATTCACTTACGCGCAAATACTCTTGGGAAAGGTATTAATCCGTCTCTTCCCTCCAGTTATGGGTTAAATAACAGGACAGATTAGTTTCTATAGCCTTGGCCGGCAACCAGTCTACCGCAGAAAGCAATGGCAACCTACTGCGGGATAATCTTCTGCCCAGTCAGTCATGTCTCTTTCGAGACATGATCGCCCAAGCGTGTTTCACGTATGGCACTTAACTAACTAACTTTCTGCTTGTAAGTCTTCCATCTTAATGTCAGTTGCATTTTTATTGCAACTCATCATTATTCTACAATCATTTATAAGCAATGTGGATTGTAAATCAAGAATAAGATTCCAACAAAAATGGAATTTAAACAAAGAATGGTAATTACATTTAAAAAGAAAATGAAATTACAATAAAATACACGTGAAATTAATTGTTATTGAGAATGTATAGTCAAGTTGAATATGTTGCATTGACTTACACCCAAATTCCTTGGGAATGGTATTAATATGTCACTTTTTCCTCCAGTTGTGGGTTAAATAGCTGGACAGACTGGGTTCTATAGCTGTTGTATACCTACCTATATACTATGATGATATTTTACTATCCTATGATATACTATTATTCCCAACCTCCGTTTTGGTGTTTACTTACGCAGTAACCGTTTATGGTTACAACAATAGCCTTGGTTAGCAACAAGAAAATAATGGCAACCTACTGCGAGAAAATCTTCTGCCCAGTCAGTCATGTCTCGAAAGAAACATGATCGCCCAACTGTGTATCACGTATGGCACTCAACTGAGTGATAATCTAAGAAATTTGAATCATATTAATACTGTAGTGAGTGCGAAATAAGAACAACTTCATTCACCCACTCACTTCAGATTTTGAGGAATTCTCGAGCCGATGTGAAATTTTCTTTGGACCAATGAAAACATTTCCTTCACAGAAATTGTCCGGTGAGCTGAAAAGAAAAAAGAATTCGCACACCTATGTGAAATTTAGACTATTTACATTGTTTGAACTTTTGTCCTCATCTTTAGTGCCTCTACTCACCGCCTCTTTTCAGATTAATTTGATATAATTCATAGAGAACATCATTGGAAAGTACGTAAACTTAAGGAACCAGCACATATGCTAGGCCTTAAAAATCTCCTAAGCTGGCCAAGCATAGAATTGAATACAATATGGGAACCAGTAATACGGAGTGGTAGATAAAATCATTAGTATAATAGATTGCAATATGAGCTCTGGCAAAAAATGCTAGAGGAAATCATTAGCATCGTAGATTGCAATATGAGCTCTGTTAAAAAGTGGTTACTAAGACACTAGGTTTATAAGTCCCAGAAATTCCCAGATGTTGACCTAAAGAGTATTGAGTTCAATACCAGGCTACTGGTATTGAACTCAATACTGCGGGATAATCTTCTGCCTTGTCAGTCATGTCTCTTTTGAGACATGATCACCCAAGCGTGTATCACGTATGGCACTTAACTGACTGACTATATTTCTGAGATGAGGTATTGTAATGATTTATACTATTTACATTGTTTGGATTGTTGTCCTCATCTTTGTTGCCATATTCACAACATTTCGACTGTATGTTTCTCTATGACACATGGCTCAGTGGATAAAATTGTTGGTTGAATCCAGTGTTGTGAGTTTAATACCTGGCTACAGCAGGGGTGAACGAAAACTTGGAGAGTCGAGTTAAAAGGAATATGACTTATACTGAGATACCTGGAAGAGCAAGGAATGTGGAACTAGAACAATCTACCCCAGTGGATGAAATAAAAGGTTTTGTTGAAAATTTCAGTCACCTGAAGAAAATTTGCGTGTACAATGGACGAAACATGAATATGGCAACAAGGATGTGGACGGCAGTCCGAACAATGTAAATAGTGTAAATTGTATTTATTTATTTATTTTTTATTTTTTTTTTTATAATTTATCATTCAATATCTCTGAGCTTGACATTTTTCTTTTTTTTCTCTCTAAGAATACTCTGAAAGCTTATAAGGATTGTAGCCATGATTGATTTTTGTTTTTAATATTGTTTATTGCAGAAAAGCTTGCTTGACATGATTATTGTGCTTTGGACTTTTGAAAATAAATTGATTAATAACTTTTTTAAAGAATTTTGTTGGAATATCTACAATCTTCTCACAGCACACTAGTTGAAAACCACTCTTTTAAATATTATAGTTTGCGAGATTTAAACTAGACACGCATACATAGACAAATACCCTATATTATAGAATAGGTGAATGCAGTCTCTTAAAACCATCAGGTGCATTCATCCCATTTATAAAAATATCTATATATCAATTTTATTCAATATTTTTTCTCATATACGGATGTGCGTTGTGGTGCATTGGATATCGGCTCGGAACGAGAAATCGGGGAGCCAAGTTCGAATTCCAGCCGAATTCATTGCATTCACTTACGCGCAAATACCCTTGGGAAAGGTATCAATCCGTCTCTTCCAGTTATGGGTTAAATAACAGGACAGATTGGGTTCTATAGCCTTGGTCGGCAACCAGAAAGCAATGGCAACCTACTGCGGGATAATCTTCTGCCCAGTCAGTCATGTCTTTTTCGAGACATGATCGCCCAAGCGTGCATCACATATGGCACTTAACTGACATATATATATATATTGTTTAATTACCTAGTTTCTGGTTATAAGATTAGACCAGTACACATTTATATTAAACAGTGTTCAATACAATTATATTGTAGAATTTTTTTAATATTTTAAACAAGTTATTATGCGACCTAGGTTTCTACCATGAGTAGTGTTTTCAGGCGATTTGCAATAACTGATTTTATTGTTTATCGTTTTCTTTAAGAACACTCATGTCACTGTTTTTTTTTGTTTGTTTTTTTTTTCTTGAATGCTCATGTGGCAGGGAATTTTTGAATGCGCAATTTTTAAAATTACAAAAAATTATGGTGCTTTTATCCCTGGTTGTATGAACCTAAGAGGTATTTTTTGGTATGGTTACACTTAGTTATAATTTCCATTCTTTCATTCAACAGTTCTCTTTTGTTTAGGAATAGTATAATCTCTAATTTTTCTTCTTGGCACAGTCTACATATTTTGCCATCGTTGTAAGGCTTGGCTGTTTTTACAATACTCCATGTTATGTCTGGGTCTTTTCCATATTTTGATTTTAATTACCGCATGTGGCTAGCCAATTTAGTACAGTTTTTTTTCTATTTTGAATGTAGACCTGTGATTGAACCACCTGGTCTTAAAGGTGTCTTTGGTTGAACCCAAATATATTTTATTTTGGCCATTTAAGTCATGTACCTTTGCATTGTAAATGACTTCTTATGTGCTGCAAAGTCCTTGAAGTGGACATATATATATATATATATATATATATATATATATATATATATATATTGATATTTGGTAACAAAATTTTATAATGGTAATATTTTTTTATTATTATTGGAGAAATGTGGGGGACGTAAAAATTTACTTGTTTTTAATATTTTCTGAATAATCTTTTCATATAAAGTTGGGGTGGCATCCTGGAAAAACAGTTATACTAATTGAAATATGACTAGCACAACAAATGAAAAATTTCTTCTGGGTGTTTGTAACAGGGAGGAAGAATACACCACCACTCTAACAGATTCAAATGATAATGACATGAACATGAAACTGGCTTACAATGTGTGACTGCAGCAGGAAATTCAACAGCTTGCAAGGTTTATGTATTCAGAAGTCTATTCGATAATATAAATTGATGGTATTATAAATCTGGATTACACTCCCAGTGTTCAAGATCCCATTGCTGAGCATTAGCACCCAGGAGAAATTCCAGGCAAGCTATGATTCCAGTAGCCCAAATGCAATAAGAGAGTTAGTCGAATCTTGATCAGGAACTCTTATTTATACTTCCCAACCAGCTAAAGGATCCTATTAACCAGCAAATCAGATCTTTCTGCAGAGTTGTGCATGAGGTTTGTCCTGAGTGGTTGGGTGAGGCAACTGCAAGAGAGAATAGCGTTATTTACTGATTGAACAGGTGAAGAGGTTCATCCCTTGTTCCCTGTTTAGGATGTGGTTTCCTTTTTTTTTCTTCAATTGGAGTAGATAGACTAAACTATCGCCCGGTTCATACTCCGCCCACGTCTATTGAACAGGGGAAGGGACTCATCCCTTGTTCCCTGTTTAGGATGTGGTTTCCGGCTTTCTCTTTTCCAATCTTTTCACTCCTTTTTTTTTTTTTTTTTCAATTGGAGTAGACAGACTAAACTATCGCCCGGTTCATACTTCACCCACGTCTATTGAACAGGTGAAGAGGCTCATCCCCTGTTTCCCTGTTTAGGATGTGGTTTCCGGCTTTCTCTTTTCCAATCTTTTCACTCTTTTCTTTTTTCTTTTTTCAATTGGAGTAGACAGACTAAACTATCGCCCAGTTCACACTCTACCCACGTCTATTGAACAGGTGAAGAGGCTCATCCCTTGTTCCATGTTGAGGATGTGGTTTCCGGCTTTCTCTTTTCCAATCATTTCACTCTTACGTAGCCCCCTGCACATCAGTGGCGTTACCGCCTTGCTCGGGGTGATATGATTATAAAAAGAAAAATTCGATTTAACGTACCCAAAATGTTAGGAACTTGGTGATCTTCCACTGAAAGCTGACTCCTTAGTATTCGGCTAACTGCCGACTAATATCAACTGCCTAGTAGTTCTACTGAACTTAAATAGAAGTCTAAAGAACTTCTATGAATTTCCCCATTAACTTCCTGTTAACTCTTATTAATATAGGAAGGAGAGTCCATCATCTTTTTTTTTTTTTTTTTTTTTTATAAGCGTTTCACCCCGAGCAAGGCATGTCACTGCCACTACTGTGCAGGGGGCTACGTAGAGTGGAGAAAGGCTGGTTAAATATAGGAAATAACAGAGGGTGGGTGATAGGCGGGTGAGGATACCGAGAATGAGGGTTGGGTAGATGAGAGTGTTGTGAGAATAGTTGGGAGTTAGTGTGATAGGAGGTGTCTATTGACCCTACATTTAAACACCTGGAGATTGTAACTGTCGGGAAAGCAGCATCTGAGGAATATGTGTGTTTCCCCAAAACATAAAGTGAACTGCCTTCCTAGCTGCGGAATTTTGCATACGTTAATTTTAATTCTTTTGATTAATAACTATTTTGTTTCTTTCTCGGTACGAGGGTGGGCTGAAGTGTTCAGAGGCTGACTATGAAGAAATACTGCTAGAGATGTGAAATCTTCACATTATATTCTTAAGTCTATACTTACCCTTCTCATTCTCTCTATTTTTCTTTCGATAACCTCTCCCTCTTTCTCCCTCTACTCTCTCTTTTTCTCTTTCTCTTCTTCTCATTTACTGCTGCATATTTCTCTTTTACTCGCGAAAACTGCTCCACAACACTTTGTCAGGCCTGGGAGTTTTCCCCGTCAGAATCTATTTTGCACGTTTATAAATCTACCATTCGTCCGTGCATTGAATACTGTTACCATGCAGGTATGGATTCAATGAAGTCATTTCCATTTGAGGTTATTTGAGAAAGTGAAGTTAATGAGGCGCAGTGCTTTGTTCTCTATGTGACTAGCATCATCCATTCTAATGGTAGGCAGGAATGTTTCTCTAAGATGGTTCAAGGAGAGCAGCTTAGTTTTTGAGGCAATTCCTGAGTGGGAAAATGTTGCTTGCGATCAAAATACGTAAAAATGCACAATTCATGAAGGTACTAAGATCTTCGAAGAATATGCAACGATTTTACTATAAAATATACTAGCATCATAACCCGGCGTTGCCCGTGCAACTCAGAACATTTTAATAGTAGGAGAAGATACCACTTTTTATTTTACATATTTGGTTTTTGTTTGAAAAAAACCCCCTTTTTTTTAACATTTTCATTTTGTTTCAAAATTACGGGGAAAAATATTCACATTTTTTTTTTTTTTTGTTGTTGACCAAATGAATTTTTAAAACGTCGGAATAAAAATTAAATATAAAGGCTTTTTTTTTCTTTTTTATATTAAAAAAAATATTTTAGTCGCGTTTGACACGTGTGATTTGATTTCTGTGATGTAAAACGTTGAAATAAAAATTAAATATAAAGACTCATTTTGTTTTTTTTTAATAAAAAGATATTTTAGTTGCATTTGACACTTGCGATTTGATTTCTGTGACGTAATTCGGCAATCAACTTAGATCTTAGATGTTTTACGGAGCAAATGTAAACAATTGGCTCCATTGGCCAAAAAGTGCAAAAGGGAAAATTGCTGAACTTAAACTCAAAAAGTATGTGTCGACCTGGCTTCCCTGTAGATATGTGTTCCTACAAAGTTTGAATGGTTGTAGCTTTAAAAATGTAGGCGTGCATAGGGAACAGTCGCACACAGACTCACAGATTGCATTTTATATATATAGAATGACAATTGTTAGTGGCGAGGAATTTATGCAAAAACTACTGATGTATAATGAAAATGCACTGCTAATGATTTTCAAAGAGAAAACCACGAATAAATAGTAGAATTGAGCTGTTATATGTATAATGTAAATACAACGCTGTTATCAGTTAAAGTTCATACGTGATACATTGTTGGGCGATCATGTCTCAAATGAGACATGACTGACTGAGCAGAAAATTTCCCGCAGTAGGTTGCCATTACTTGCTGCGGTAGACTGGTTGCCAACTAAGGCTATAGAACACAATCTGTCCTGCTATTTAAGCTATAGCTTGAGGGAGAATGGACGGATTAATATCTTTCCCAATGGTATTTGCGCGTAAGTGAATGCAACGAATTTAACTGGAATTTGAACTCGGCTCTCCGATTTCAATAGTGAAAGTCAGTGGTTAGAGAAATTATTAACTGAATATAGGCAGTGGGAATCAAGAAGAATTAGTTTCTTAGCAACATATGAATGTATATATGTATATATGTATATTCTTAAATCGCCATTTTGTTTGTCAACCACTCAAATGAAAACGGTTGAAGAAAATGTTGATTTTACAAGACTTTTAATTCTTCGACTCCATCGATAAATAAAGCCCTGGTTTCTTGATTGATAAAATGGATTTTGTTGACAGAGAAATCTTCTTCCAAATAACAAGTGACTGTAAAATTGATGTTGGACACGTATTTGATTTTTTCGTCTTCTTTCTTTCTTTCTTTCTTTTTCCCCCTTTTTCACTTCTCTTCTACCCTCTTTCTCTCTTTTCTGTTTGTTCTCTCTTTTGTTATTATTTTATTTTCTTTGCTTTTTCTTTTTATCTTTTTCTATCCCCCCTCTCTCTCTCTCTTTTATTTCTCTCTTGTTTTTTCACACTCTCTCACTTTTCTCTCTTTGAATTTTCTCTGCGTTTTTCTTCCACTGTGTTTTCTCTCATATTTTTCTTCTTTATCTCTCTCTTCTCTTTCTTTATTTCTCTATTTCCACTCTTTCTCTCTCTTTGGTTATTCTTCATCTCTTTTTCTCTGACTCCACTTTTTTCTCACTTACTGTCACTTTTTCTTTTTTCTGTTTCTGTATTTCTTTCTCACTCTGTATCTTCTTAAGTCTATATTTCCCCTCTCTTTCTCTTTTCTCTCTCTCTCTCTCTCTCTTTCTCTCTTTCTACTCTTTATTTTTATTTTTATTTTCTCTTCATATACCGCTGCTTATCTCTCTTTTACCTACTCTCTTTTACCCTGTTTTCTCTCTATACCCCTCTCCCCCACTCTCTCTCTATCTTCCGCTTCACTCTTTTCCCACTCTCACTCAATTTTCTCTCTGTATTTTGCGTTCACTTTTTCTCTCCTTTTCTTTCTTCTGTCTCTGCATAATTGGAGTAGATAGACTAAACTATCGCCCGGTTCACACTCCACCCACTTCTATTAAACAGGTGTAGTTCCTATAAAACGATAAACAATAAAATCAGTTATTGCAAATCTCCTGAAGACACCACTCATGGTAGAAACCTAGGTCGCATAATAACTTGTTTACAAATGGAAAATATTCAAAAGTTCTACAATATAATTGTATTGAACACTTTTTAATATAAATGTGTACTGGTCTAATCTTGTAACTAGAAACTGTTTAGGATGTGGTTTCCGGCTTTCTCTCCTCTAATCTTTACACTCTTACGTAGCCCCCGGCACATCAGTGGCGTTACCGCCTTGCTCGGGGTGATATGATTTAAAAAAAAAAAAATTTCTTTCTCACTCTGTATCTTCTTAAATCTACATTTCCCCTCTCTTTCTCTCTGTGTTTCTTTCGATAACGTCTCCCTCTTTCTCCCTCTTCTCTCTCTTTTTCTCTTTCTCTTCTTCTCATTTACCGCTGCTTATTTCTCTTTTACTCGCTCTCTTTTCCTCTCTGTTTTCTCTCTCTACTTTTCTCTCTGTGTCTAACTGTTCTCTCCATATCTTCTCTCTCTCTCTCTCGCTTTCTCTTTATTTACAGTGACTTTTTCTCACCCTTTTTCTCTCTCTTAACTCTTATTACACTTTATCTTCTTATATCTACATTTATGATCTCTTACTCTCTCTCTCTATTTGCTTTCGATAACCTCTCTCTTTCTCTCTACTCTCTTTTTCTCTTTCTCTTTCTCTTCTCTTCATTTCTCCGTGCTTTCCTCTCTTTTACTCACCCCTTTTCCGTTTTCTCTCTATACCTACTTCTCTCTGTCTATCGCTTATTTCTCTCACTCTCTCTGTCTCTCTCTGACACTACTCTCTCCTTTACTCTCTTCTCTTTTCATTTCCATTGATTGACTCTCTTTTACTCGCTTTCTTGTTTTTTGTTTTCTCTTTATACCTGTCTTTCTCTCCCTACTCTCTCTTTTTATCTTTGTTTTAATTTCTCTCTCGCTTCTCTCTTTCTCTTTTACTCGCTCTCTTTTTCCTCTCTATGCCTACTTCTCCCCCTCTCTCTTTCTCTCTCTCTACCGCTTATCTCTCTATTTCTACTCTCTCTTTTTCTCTTTCTCTTCTATTAATTTCTCTCTGACTCTTTTTAGCTTTCTCTTTTCCTTTCGGATTATTCTCTATATCTGCTTCTCTCTATCTCCTACTTCTCTTTGTCTCTCTCTCCCTTTCTTTCTCTCGCTCTCTCTATCTATCTCTCTACTCTTTCTTTTTCTCTTTCTCTTAATTTCTCTCTGATTGAATCTCTTTTACGCTCTCACTTACCCCCTATGATTTCTCTCTATACCCGCTTCTCCCCATCTACCACTTCTCTTTCTCTCTTTTTCTCTCACTCTCTTTCTCTGTCTCGACTTTCTCTTTTTCTCTTTCTCTTTTATTAATTTCTCTCTGATTGACTCTTTTACACTTTCGCTTTTCCCCTCTGATTTCTCTCTATACCCGCTTCTCCCTGTCCACCACCTTTCTCTCTCTCTCTCTCTCTCTCTCTCTCTCTCTCACACACACACACACACACATACACCCACACACACACACACAAGCACACACATCCTTTCCTCGACAAAGCTATGAGCCTCTTGGATGCCTCAGGATGATTATGTTATGTTAATTTTTCATCTCCGTCACCGACTTTAGCTATCTTTTCCATCGCAGGAAAACTAAATGAAAAGTCTTGTCCTCATCCGCCATTTCAAAAAGGCCGAGACAAACGACCCCCGGCAGTTCTTTTGTGTGTTCATTTATTAATAAATAGACGCTCGGAAACATTCGAGGTCAAATTACAATTTCACTAAAGAGACGCAGAGTTTCAAAATTGGGCGAAATATAAACATGAACGTATCTGATTGTTGGCTTCAATTGTCAGTTAGTTAAGAGCCATATGTGATACACGCTTTGGGCGATCATGTCTCTTTTGATGCATGACTAAATATGCAGAAGATTTTCCCGCAGTAGGTTGCCATTTCTTTCTGCGGTAGACTGGTTGCCAACCAAGGCAATAGAACGAAATCTGTCCTGCTACTCAACCCACAGCTGAAGGGAGAAGAGATGGATTCATACCTTTCCCATAGGGGGGTATTTGCAGGTAAGGGAAATGCAACAAATTCAACTGGAAGTCGAACCGATATGCCCAACAACACAATGCACATTCGGCTTACGTTGAGTGAGGCAGTAATTTGTTGAGTGTGCAGTAATTTGTTGAGTGTTCACTAATTTCTGAGTGAGCAATAATTTTTGAGTTAGCAGTAATTTGTTGAGTGAGTAGTAATTTGTTGAGTGAGCTTTAAGTTGTTGAGTGAGCACTAATTTTTGAGTGAGCAGTAATTTGTTGAGTGCGCAATAATTTGTTGAGTGTGCTTTAATTTGTTGAGTGTTCACTAATTTTTGAGTGAGTAGTAATTTGTTGAGTGAGTTGTAATTTGTTGAGTGAGCTTTAAGTTGTTGAGTGAGCACTAATTTTTGAGTGAGCAGTAATTTGTTGAGTGCGCAATAATTTGTTGAGTGTGCTTTAATTTGTTGAGTGTTCACTAATTTTTGAGTGAGCAGTAATTTGTTGAGTGAGTTGTAATTTGTTGAGTGAGCTTTAAGTTGTTGAGTGAGCACTAATTTTTGAGTGAGCAGTAATTTGTTGAGTGCGCAGTAATTTGTTGAGTGTGCTTTAATTTGTTAAGTGTTCACTAATTTTTGAGTAAGCAGTAATTTTTGAGTGAGCAGTAATTTGTTGAGTGAGTTGTAATTTGTTGAGTGAGCAATAATTTATTAAGTTGTAATTTTTTGAGTGAGCTGTAATTTGTCTTTCAACTCAGTCACATCGTTCTGTCTCTTTCTTTTTTTTCTTTTTTTTTTTTACTGTTTACTTAATAAAAAATACAAGGACCACTCAGGGTTGCTGAGTGAGATTGTTGTTATGGAGGGGAATGTTAGAAGTAAGAAACGCTTGTTATGAGGATGTGTTGGTTGATCCTGGACTTAAAAAAATACCAAGATTTTAGCAGTTGGGAAAGCATCCTCTGAGGAGGCTGTTCCACAAAGTAATATGTGAAATTAATAAAAACCTGGCTATATTGATTTCTTTCGCTGAAACGTGCCGCTAACAAAGAAAGAGTAATGAAGAAAGAGATCTAAGTTCGATTATCGTCGGAGGCACAATATTTTTTAGTAGAATTTCCCGATCTGGTGCCATTGTGTTTAATTTCACTATTCAAGAAAATAAAATAAAAATGGGATAACAATTCAAATACGTGTACCCACTAAAAATAATGTTTATATTGATAAGAAATAATTTCAAATAATAAATCCTTGAAAAAAATCAACACATAAATATGGATCGGATTAAGATCAGTCAGTTAAATGCCATACGTGATACACGTTTGGGCGATCATGTCTCGAAAGACGCATGACTGACTGGGCAGAAGATTACCATTATTTTCTGCGGTAGACTGATTGCCATCCTACCGTAGAAACTAATCGGTCCTGTTATTTAACCCATAACTGGAGAGAAGAGACGGATTAATACCTTTCCGAAGGATATTTGTGCGTGAGTGAATGCAAGATATTCAACTGGAACTCGAACTCGGCTCCTCAATTTCTCGTTCCGAGCCTCTATCGGCTGCACCACAACGCACGTGCTCGGATTAGGATAGAAGTCTTTTAATCTATGTATAAAATTCTGTGATTTTTGTTAGTCCGTCCGTCGTTCCGTCACAGCCATTAAAATAGCCATACGCTGACCGATAGAAACGAATTTTTTTGGATAAATGCAAACAGGTAAGCGGGGGGGGGGGGCACAAAGTAAAGTTGGTTTTATTAGGATACGTACAACAAAATTTTCGTTAAGTATTTTGAAAAATTAAGTTTTATTATTTAACGTCTAAAATAATACACACTATTTTGCCATTAAGTTCTATAAAATTAAATAAAAGAAATTTTTAAACCGCGAAGTAAGGTTATTGTCATAGCATTTTCCAAAGAAATATTTTTCTTCTAAGTGTCATTTTCTTTCAGGACGTAGGCGATTATGGCCTTCCACGTCTTCCTATCCCTGGCGATTCTTAGCACTCTTTTTTCCTGTTACACCACCCAAACCCCACTTTGTAGTCCTTTCTTTTCACTCTCTGCAGCTACCTTCTGTAGGAGGTCTTGTAGTTTCCTTTCCGTGTCTTCTATCAGTACTGTATCATCTGCGTACCTTATGTTGTTCAGCTTATGTCCTCCGGTGACGAATCCTGGCATAAAATCTAGGATCCTCAGAATAGTCTCGCTGTACAAGTTGAATAGATCCGGTGAAAAGACACATCCTTATCTTACGCCCCCTTTTTTTATCTTTGTATATCTGCTGAATTCGTTTCCTGTCCGTATGCAGGCGGTTTTCTGTCAGTAGAAATTCTTGATTACTCTAATGTCTTTCCCAAATATGTCGAGATTGCTGAACATTTCTATCAATTCTTTGTGGCGTAGTTTGTCAAACGCCCTCGTATAATCTCTAAAACATAGGTACCCGTCCATTTTCATTTGTATTGCTCTTTCTGATAGCATCCTAATCATAGCTTATTCAGAGTTCATCGATTGGTTTGCGAATTTGAACTAAACATAGAATTTCTAAATCTTGAAAAAATGTTAGCGATAAATTCAGCAATACTAAATATGAATTTCAAGAAAAATAATTACAAAAATTATGTAGTTCCTTTAAAAACTTTTTGTTTACGTTTAGGGTATGAAAATTAAAGTTAACAGATATGGGCTTCGAAAGATCTTAATGAGAGACGTGTTTGCCTTCATGAAGATAATTTAACCGGACTCTTTTGTTAACTTAAGAAAGATGCAGTCTAGAAAGTACGCCAGGCAGTTTAGGGGAAAATGCACGTTCGAATCCTACCGAAGGCGATATTTTCTTCATTAAAGACTTTCGCAAAAACCAAAATTTCAAATGTCTTATTATAAAAGATGTGCGTTGTGATATAATGGATATCGGCTCAGAATGAGATTGATGAACAGCGTTCGAATTCCAGTCGAATTCGTTTCATTCACTTACGAACAAATACTCTTGGGAAAGGTTTTAATCAATCTCTTTTCCTTCCAGCTATGGGTTAAATAGCAGGATAAATTGGGTTGGCAACCAGTGTACCGCAGAAAGTAAAGCAACATACTAGGGGAAAATCTTCTGCTTAATCAGACATGGATCGAAAGAGACATGATCGCCCAAACACGTATAGCACTTAACTGAATAATTATTCAGGTTGGTCCAAAAGTCAGTGGTCAGTAACTGATAAAGTTTATTTAGAGATTACATATATAATTATATTTACTAATATAATTATATTTACTAATATAATTATATTTACTAAAACAATTCAATTTTATTGTGTATAATTTTGAATTTGAGTTTTGTTTAATGGCATATCAACCTCTGTTACTTAATGCCAAAAAGGTGGGGTTTTAAGGTATTTTTTAATGTTTGAATATAGTGAGAAGGTTGATTTAGTGAGATTTTCATGAAAAAAAAATTTTTTATTTAAGAAAAATGAAAATGTCTTCTAGTTTTACATTCAAAAATGTATTTCTGGTAATAATATCTTTTTCTTCAAAAATCTGTTATGGTAATAAATCTTTATTTCAGAAAAGTATTGTTGGTAATATTTTTCTTTCCAAAATGTATATTTTTCTATAAAAGTCCTTCATAGTATTTTGACCCCAGTTTGGGGTTAACTCTTTGCCCATAGCTGGGACTTTAACAGGTGATACCACTCCGAGTTAGGGCAGACCTGGGAACAACAGTAATTAAGAGGTGGTTCCATGCTCCTCACAACTTCCTAATCAGAAGCCTTGCTGCTGGATGCAGTTTATCGTCATACCCAGGACCAACAGTGTATAATAATCCAAAAGAGCTTAAAATTTATCAACGCAGACGCTCAAACTGTTGTCCATCACAATATACCAACCTTTGAATTCTACCCCATCACGCTTCGAGAAACATTTTCGCACAAGTTTCTTTGCGTATTAATTTCTTGAAATGCATCTCTTATGGAATTTTTTCAAATCACCTTCTTGTTTTTCGACTGTGAATTTTGTTCTTGTGTACTTCTCAAAAGAAGAAAATCATTGGGTCAGGTGAACGTGCTGGTCAATCGATTGGACCTCTTCAACCAATCTATTTCTCAGGAAATGTTTCACCAAGATACTCACGAACTGCCCTTAAATTATGTGGAGGTGCCCCATTTTGTTAGAAAAAAAAATGAAAGCAATTTTAATTGTACAACCGATGTACAAACCTATTCCACCTACAGTCAACCTACTTTTGGACCACCCTGTATTTAAGAGATATCATATTGTACTACCTCCCGATACGTGTTCGTCTCGCACGCGTGCGTAACTCAGACAGACCGATAAACATCTTCCGGCAATCAATACTGCTCTTAAATAAGTGAAGGGGTCGCATCTTGTTAGAAGCAATGAACAACATTGTAATAATATAACCGATACACAAATCTACTACACCTACTGACCCCCGACTTTTGGACCACCCGGTGTATATGTTTCTGAATAAGACAAAAACAATAACTTCTGAAATCAGGATCGAACCTTCGCCTATTCCCTCTCTAGAATAATGTTTCAACACGCTTCAACTACCGAAAATATGGCAGGGATATTGGCGAGTAAATCAGTTACTCTAGCAAGCTATGAACCCAGGAGAATTAAAAACATCTTTCGTTACTGACAGAATCATCAGTGGGATTATCAACCATGAAGCACAGTCGCAAGGGCACCGCGTGGTGGTGTAATGGTTAGCATGCTTGTTTCGCTAAAATCATTGCAGATGAGTAGTGAGTTCGATCCTCACTGGGTGCCCCTTACTTTCGGCCTTGTGTCACATCTAAGCTGCGCTTAGAAAACCTTCATCAAACGCAGGCGTGTAAATATACGTGTGTTAGTGCGCAGTATTTGTTTCTTTTTTTTACGGCTTTCCAACCCTTTATGGCTTATTTAAAGACGAAACATATTTTGTGTTGTAAAAATAATTCTCTCTTTTAAGACTGATTTTTGAATTAATAATTTTTGAGAATTTTAATTATTATTTTTACCAAATAGAATCCTACTATGGTGCCAGGATAGTATGTGGCCAAAATTTTTAAATATGACTTACGAAATTCTGTCACTGGTATAGTATGTTGTTAGTTGCTTTGTTTTATGGCGGGTCATTTATTGCCAACTAAATTTTATTTATTGCTGGTAATGCCTTTTTCTTTCAATAATTTATTGTTGTTTTTTATATAAGTTTTGTGTCTATTAATACTTTTTCTTTTCGAGTATCAAGATTTATTGGGATTTGTTTTTAAGAGCTGCGTCCCCAAGTCTTACGCTGTTATTTAACCCATCACTGGAGGGAAGGGACGGATTAATACCTTTCCCAAGGGTACCAGTGCTTAAGTGAATGCAGGAATTCGAACTCGGCTCACCGATTTCTCTTTCCGAGCCGATATCCACTGCACCACAACGCACATCCGTCACTAAACGCTTACAGCACTTGGTATTCCCAAGCAGTCACCCAACTAAGTACTGACTAGGCTCAACGTTACTTAACTTCGGTGATCGAGCGAGAACCGGTGTATTCAAGGTGATATGGCCGTACGCCTGGTATAGTATATGGCCGTAAGCCTGGTATAGTATGTGGCCGTAAGCCTGGTATAGTATGTGGCCTACCTCAAAAAGCGTATTAAAAGGAAGTATTATAACTGGCTGGTAAGGGTTAAGTTGTTAAGGTTAGGGTTAATGTTAGGCAAAATAATTGGTTTAAATAAATAGCCGAATACTTATATATATAAATATACTCTTACTGAGGTAGGACACGTTTAAACCGGGTAGGCCACATACTATACCAGCACCCTTACAATTCCACACATAGCTGGCGGGGAGGGTATCGATTCATTCTTTACCCAAGGGTATTTCCGCCTAAGTCAATATTATCCATATACAAAATGAAGGTTGTTACATTAAGCCGCTTGTTAGCTCTGATGTTCATTTTATATACTAGGTCCTTTCATGACTTGGGCAATTATGTGTCTCCACAACTTCCTGTCTGTTTTGTTCCAAGTATTGTTTTACTCTTTGCCATCCCTCATTGACCATTTTCTGATATCTATTCACACAAACTTGCTAGATATGTCACTCACTGTTCCCTCCCGCTTTTCTTGTCCTGCGAGTGTTAAGTTCTCCAAGCCTTTTTTCCTCCTTTCTGTATCCCAGAAATTTTATTTATCTTTTTTTCTTATTGCAAATATAAGTTTTATTTTTATTCATTGTTTCCTTAAAACTTTCTCGTTTCTCACACGCTATGGGCTTGGTATACGTCTGTAAGTCCACATCATTGTAGCTTCGAGTCTCTTCTTCATCTTAATGGAATTGTTCACTGCCATGTAGGAAATTAGATTTTACATAGCAGTTCAGCACTATTTTCTTTTCTGTATTTTTCTTATGATATTTTTCTATGCCGTGATGCTTTACTTAGTTTCTGGAAGACATATTTTGCTATTATTATGTTCTTCCTGATTTCTATGTCACTCGTTCTTTGTTACTCATTCTCTGCCATTCATTCCTGTCACTCATTCCTGTCACTCATTCCTGTCACTCGTTCTTATTCATTCTTGACACTTATTTTTGTCACTCATTCCTATCACTCATTCTTGTTATTCATTTCTGACACTCATTCCCGTCACTCATTCCCGTCACTCATTCCTGTCAACTTTATTTTCTGGGGCAGGCTAACTACATAATTTCAATCCAACCACGTGACACACACGCACACACTATCGGTATTCTTCTCTTTTTTTTATCTATCTGTCAGTCAGTTAAGTGCCATACGTGATACACGCTTGGGCGATCATGTCTCGAAAGAGACATGACTGACTGGGCAGATTATCCCGCAGTAGGTTGCCATTGCTTTCTGCGGTAGACTGGTTGCCGACCAAGGCTATAGAACCCAATCTGTCCTGCTATTTAACCCATAACTGGAAGGAAGAGACGGATTAATACCTTTCCCAAGGGTATGTGCGCGTAAGTGAATACAATGGAGTCAACTGGAATTCGAACTCGGCTCCCCGGCTTCTCGTTTCGAGCCGATATGCACTGCACCACAACGCAAATCCTATCTATCTGTACATCACGTAAATATGATTTCTTTTTCTTCTTTTGAGAGTTAATATATATATATATATATATATATATATATATATATATATATATATATATATATTCTATGTCACTGAGAGGACTGAAATATCCTTCACAGGGACTCCGAGGCTGACACAAAACCAAGCGAATTGGTTAGGTTTGCAGAAGCCCACCGATCCTACGACCAAATCCAATCGTGGGACTGATGATAATGATGATAACGACGTTGTTATATTGAAGGACGTTAAACAAAGAACCATTCTGGAAGGTTTATGTTTTA
This sequence comes from Ascarosepion bandense, assembly GCA_037127315.1. NCBI lineage: Eukaryota > Metazoa > Mollusca > Cephalopoda > Sepiida > Sepiidae > Ascarosepion > Ascarosepion bandense. The sequence continues at coordinate 4,347,407 of JBBBDQ010000707.1, forward strand.
GAAAACGCTTGACTCTCACAAGCTAATGACGGTTCTCGCCTTGTAATAAAATTATGAGTATAAGAAAACAATCGTTTCGTCGCAAAAAAACATTACCTCGTAAAAACAGTGACTTGTCAACTCATAAAAGGTAACAACCAGATCCAAATAAAGTAATAGATTTCAGTAGATCGTGCGAAAGACAACGGAATAGCATAACCTAAGACAAGTCCTCACGCGTGCAGTTCAGCTGAGAGAAGTGACACGTCTAAAGTTCAATTCTCACCGTGAACGGTGAAATTATTTCTTCTAAATATAAACGTTTTATTTAGCGGAACAATAGGAGTAGATAGATTCGCATATCGTCCGGTTCACTTTCTTCTCCAGCCTTTTAAATAAAAATAGAGATTTATCCGTTGTTTAATGTTTATGATTCGGTTTTCGGTTTCTCCTGAAGTCTACCTCAATTCTATACTTCTCATGTTTCTGCCTGAACTTTCAAATTATACTTAGTATTTATTTAATTTTTTTCTTAAATTAAAGTAGATAAGTTCACCTATAGCCCAGTTCATACTCCTCTCCTGTCATTTCAACAGGGATAGAGGTTTATCCCTTGTTTCCGGTTTAAGATTGGGCTTTAAGTCCCTTCTAAAGTCTTGTTCAAATCTATACTTCAGACGTTTCAGCCCATACTCGAAAATTTTATTTACTATTTATTTTTCCTTAATAGAAAGTGATGGGTTCGCCTATCGTCCGGTTCACACACCCCGTTGTCTTTTGAACAGAAGTAGAGGTTAACATTAAACTCACCCTACCACAAACATGAAACTCACACCCCCACAAACATATATATAGGTTAATTGTCTGCCGCATACGTAGGTAAATTTTCAACCATAGTTTTCGTTATATAATGTTTGAATTATGTAATTAATAGTCAGCCAAAAATTAAGTGCATTTATAAGGAAGAATATTCTGTTAAAAAAAAATTATCTAATAACTTAAAAAAATGTTCTCATCATAAAATGTAAGTATATATATATATATATATATATATATATATATATATTTGAAAAGCAAGGTTAATGTATATATATATATATATATATATATATATATATATATATATATATAGACACTCTAATAACTTAAAAAATGGCATCATAAAATGTAGGTACACACGTACACACACACACACACACACACACACATATATATATATATATAAACATACTTACATTTTATCAAGACAAGATTTTTTCAAGTTTTTAGATATTTTTTAACAAAATATTCTTCCTTGTGAATGTGTGTATATATATATATATATATATATATATATATATGTGTGTGTGTGTGTGTGTGTGTGTGTGTGTGTGTGTGTGTGTGTATTATAATAAATAAAATTACGAATTCTAAATACGTTGTATAGCTATTACAGTGAGAAAAATCTCGCTCCTTCAGCAACGATTAAAAACGATTTTTTTAGCTTCTTCCGGTATGTGGATTTTTGTACCATATCTGTAAAAAAAAATCAGTTTTGATCATTGCTGAAGAAGAGAGATTTTTCTCGCTGAAATAGTATATAGAATTCGGAATTTTATTTAATATGATATACATATTTGGCCCTGTAAATATATAATGTTATTTGCATCCAGACCTCCACCTGGATCATTTTTAATATTAATAAATTAATATTATTAGGATCAGGTTTGATTTTTTAGATTTTAGCTAGATAATTTTCTTTTTTTGGATTATATATATAAATGTGTGTGTGTGTGTGTGTGTGTGTGTGTGTGTGTGTGTGTGTGTGTGTGTGTGTGTGTGTTTAACTGAGCAGAGTTATACCGACTTGGAAGTTTGGTGAAAGCATTATTGTGATACCTCTTCAGGGTTTTTTTGTTTTTTCTATTTACGCGCTATCTCTACCTCGACATCGAGCATTTTATAGCAAAAAAACCTGCTTGCCAAAAATGCTTTTCTACCAGTAGGACACTGAAGAAAATCAGCAATCTTGGCATTAAGCATCACCACAACTTAACACTAATATATACGTTTATTACTATTATTGTTAACTACCTGATGAATTTTTCTTATGAATTATTACGCTAGAACATGTGAAAAACTACTACTACAAAATTGCACATTTTGTTTCAACAGTCAGTGTTTCACATGTTCTAGCGTAATAATTAATAAAAAAATTCATTGCTCAATATTTATATTGAGCACTGTTTGAAATTAATGTTTTGAACGTTTAAATTATTTCTTCGTTCTTATTCATTTGTATATATATATATATATATATATATAAATATATATATATATATATATATATATTATTAATGCAGGTTTCATTGAATAATATAGACAAGTTTAGTCTATTAATTTTGTGTAGGATCCGTTCATACCGTCTGATATACTTGATGGTGATGTCGTTGAAAGACAACAAAAAATCACAGTATTTGTTGAATTTTTTATCGGGTCTAAGCTTTCGGCTCACATAAGCCATTACTGGAACAAGGAACGCCATATTCATGATTAGGATGCTCTCTGAAAGGGCATTACAAATGAAGAAAGACTTGTACCTATGCTTCATTGATTACGCGAAAGCATTCGACAAAATACGACACAAAGAATTGATGGAAATGCTAGGCAACCTCGACATTTTCGGCAAAGACATAAGAATAATCAAGAATCTCTACTGGCAGCAAACGGCCTGCATACGGACAGGTAACGACCTCAGTAGATACACAAAGATAGAAAAAGGCGTAAGACAAGGATGTGTCTTTTCACCGGATTTGTTCAACCTATACAGCGAGAATATTTTGAGGACCCTAGATGACACACCAGGATTTGTTATTGGAGGCCACAACCTGAACAACATCAGATATGCGGACGATACAGTACTGATTGCGGACACGGAAAGGAAACTGCAAGATCTCATACAGAAAGTAGCAGTGGAGAGTGACAAGAAAGGACTACAAATAAACTTTAAGAAAACTGAGTGCATGGTCATTAGCAAAAGATACAACCCAAAATGCCAAATACAGGTAGGGGATAACAGAATCAAACAAGTCCAAGAATTTAAGTACCTAGGAAGTGTTCTAACAGGAGATGGAAAGTGCGACACGGAGATCCGAAGGCGAATTGGCATGGCAAAGGACGCGTTCCAGAAGATGAGCAAAATACTAACACACAGGAAAATCTCAATAGAAACGAAGAAAAGAGTGCTAGACTGCTACGTGATGTCAGTTCTTCAATACGGCTGTGAATGCTGGACAATATCATCGAAAATGAGGACAAAACTGGAAGCGGCCGAAATGTGGTTCTACAGAAGGATGCTACGGATATCGTGGACTGAGCATACAAGCAACGACGAAGTGTTAGAAAGAATGGCAACAAAAAGGAAATTGATGCTGAGCATCAGGAAGAGACAACTGAAGTTCCTGGGACATGCAATGAGGAAGGAGAGCCTGGAGAACCTGATACTGACTGGACAGATAGAAGGAAGGAGAGACAGAGGAAGGCAGCGGATAACATATTTGCAGGGTCTGATCAGGTGGATGACGGAACGGGGGTTGCCAGGAGCAACAGGAACAAACATACTAAGAGCCACAAGGGATAGGGAGACGTGGAGATCCATGATCGCCTACGTCCTGAAGGGACAGGGCACATAGAAGAAGAAGAAGCCATTATCAAAGAGTAAATATTAACTCACAGTAAACATAGAACATTTAACCTATTAACAATAAAGAGAACTGAATTGAAAATATAAGTCCATCCCTACCGTGGCGGATGGCCGAAGACAGTGACAAAATAGTGATGTTGTGGTCCCTGATCTGATTACAGGCATTTGAGTACGTTATTGGAAATATCGAAATTGATTGTATTCAAACCAGGTTTAAATTGTTTAATGTAGAGTGTTTCGAGGATTTTTAGTTTCTGTTTGTTATTTTCTTGTTTAAGTATGTACGTGTTATCAACAAGCGTTTTTCTCAGAAGTGTGCGTTGATAACCGTGTTGTTCTAAATGACGGAATATATTTGAATTTTTATTTAAGTGCAACGTCAGACGCCGTGAGAGCGAATTTGTGGTGTGGCCAATGTAGATATGTGTGTGTGTGTGTGTGTGTGTGTGTGTGTGTGTGTGTGTGTGTGTGGTCAAAAACACTAAAATTCTATATAAATTTTTTTAATATACATTCTTCTTTTACGTGCTTCGTCTTTCAGGACGTAGGCGATTATGGCCTCCCACGCCTCCCTATCCCTCCCTGTCTCTTAGCATACTTTCTCCTGTTACACCACTCGACCCCTGCTCAGCCATCCATCTGCTAATGCCCGTCAAGTATGTTACACGCTGCTTTCCCCTATCTCTCTTTCCTTCTATCTGACCTGTAAGTATCAGATTCTCCAAACCCTCCTTCTTCATTACATGTCCCAAGAAATTTAGCTGTTTTTTCCTGATGTTCATTACTAATTTCCTTTCGTTTCCATTCTTTCCAAAACCTCATCATTGCTCACATGCTCGATCCATGATATCTGCATCATTCTTCTGTAAAACCACATTTCAGTTGCTTCAAGTTTTTCCTTCATCTTTGATGAGATTGTCTAGGATTCACTGCCATATTGAAGAACTGACATCACATAGCATTCCAGTACTCTCTTCTTTGTTTCTAGCAAAAATGTTCCTGTCTCTTAATAATTAGGTACTACCCTTTCACCGTCGAAATAGTTAATTGTAACTATCTCTTCTACTCTAACAGTATATTTTCTCGCACTTTCCGTTTGTGAAACTTTCTTCCATTTGCTTACTTCCCTGATAGCTACAATCCCCAATCTTCTATCTCCTTGATTCCCATCCATCTCTTATCATTTCTATGACATTCCCTTTGCTTTTTCTTTCACTGTAACCCCCTGCGCACCAGTGGGAGTCCTGCCTTGCTTGAGGTGACATGATTATGAAAAAAAAAGAGATACTGACTTATGACTTTATCTTCCGAGTTCATAACAGATAGATCTATCTATTGCCTGGTTCACACTCCACCCACGTCTACTGAACAGGTTAAGAGGCTCATCCCTTGTTCCCTGTTTAGGATGTGGTTTTCGGTTTTCTCTTTTCCAATCTTCTCACTTTGTTTTTTTTTTTTGTTTTTTTTTTCAATTGGAGTAGACAGATCTATCTATCGCCCGGTTCACACTCCACCCACGTCTATTGAACAGGTTAAGAGACTCATCCCTTGTTCCCTGTTTAGGATGTGGTTTCCGGCTTTCTCTTTTCTAATCTTTTCACTATTATGTAGCCCCCTGCACATCAGTGGCGTTACCGCCTTGCTCGGGGTGATACGATTAAAAAAAAAAAAATAACACAGAATTTTCATCTTTGTTCTTTTTTTCATCTTCTATCGTCCAAAAATCAAGACAGTATATTGGATTATTATTATTATTATTATTATTATTATTATTATTATTATTATTATGTTGTTGTTGTTCTTGTTGTTGTTGTTCTTGTTGTAGCTAAATTTCATGCCATGAAGGCCTTGACCCCACGAGAGTCAACTTGTATCTCCAGCTTTCACGGTCTTTACAGAGCGTGAAAAGATCTTCCAGTGCCAGAATAATCTGCTGGAAGTCAACAACGCTTGGGCTGCACGTCAGCTGGTCGAAGACCAAGATGATGAACGTGAAAGTACAGCCCCGCACCCCGTCGAGATCGCCACGTCTTTCGTAAACTTGGGCTCAGGAGTTTCCAATACCGTGGACTGGCTGCAGATATCATGAGAGACCTCTGAAAACCACTATGATGGTATTAGGACTTCACCCGACAAACAAAGCTACGAGTTTACAACGCCAGCGTCCTCTCTGTGGGGGTCCTGCATTTCATGTGTATTCCATGTCTATGGAAGTTTTTCTTACGTTGATGGCGACTTACTAATTCGACAACGAAAGCTTTCGGCAAAACAAGGTCCAGATTGACATTAATACGGCACCGAGACATGTCCTCGGCTACCGCGTCCATGGCTTCGAGTCCCGCGCTCTGTTGCACAGAGTAAATATTGTAAATTGTAATCTATATATATATATATATATATATATATATATATATAAGGCAATCTGTGAGTCTGTGTGTGATTGTTCCCTTTGCACGCCTACATGCTTAAGCTACGCCATTCAAACTTTCTAGGGACACATATCTACAGGGAAGCCATGTCGACACGTACTTTTTGAGTTTTAAGTTCAGCAATTTTCCCTTTCGCACTTTTTGGCCAATGGACACGATTGTTTACATTTGCTCCGTAAAACATCTAAGATCTAAGATAATTACTGAATTACGTCACAGAAATCAAATCGCATGTGTCAAACGCGGCTAAAATATTTTTTTATTAAAAAAAAATGAGCATTTATATTTAATTTTTATTCCGACGTTTTACATCACAGAAATCAAACCACACGTGTCAAACGCGACTAAAATATTTTTTAGTAAAATATATATATAAGCCCTTATATTTAATTTTTATTCCGACGTTTTAAAAATTAATTTGGGCAACAAAAAAAAAATGTGAATATTTTTCAACAAAATTTGAAACAAAAGAAATATTTTTAAAAAAAAGTGTTTTTTCACACAAAAACACAATATGTAAAAATAAAAGTGGCATCGACTCCTACTACTAAAATGTTCTGAGTTGCACGGGCAACGCCGGGCTATGATGCTAGTACTATTAAAATCGGAACGAGAAACCGGGGAGCCGAGTTCGAATTCCAGCTGAATCCATTGTATTCACTTACGCGCAAATACCCTTGGGAAAGGTATTAATCCGTCTCTTCCTTCCAGTTATGGGTTAAATAGCAGGACAGATTGGGTTCTATAGCCTTGGTCGGCAATCAGTCTACCGCAGAAAGCAATGGCAACCTACTGCGAGATAATCTTCTGCCCAGTCAGTCATGTCTCTTTCGAGACATGATCGCCCAAGCATGTATCACGTATGGCACCTAAACTGACTGAATTATTACGTTGGCCAGAAGGTCCTGACTCACCTAAAAAGCGGAAAGAACCAATAAAATTTTAAGCAGCAACACCAACATTATTCTTCAAAATAAATCCATCATTCTTGACGATCTTCTGCCAGCGATATTATTATATTATTATTGGATTTTACAGTGTTCTAGACACATTTATGACTCATAAACGACGAATGTTTTTTTTAGCACAGTGTTACTTTACAACATGTGAACTAGAGGGAAACCAAGGAGAAATGGTTACGTCATTAAATAAAGCCAAACCAAACCGCATTTATTTGCCAACGACCTAGAATTTATATTCATTCATTCTTAGCTGCATCCAGTAAACTTACTTAAGCCTGGTATAAACTGTACGGAAGGAAGGGATCAGAAAGATTATTTTAAAAAAGATAACGACACAAGCCCATAGATTAAAGAGCATTTCCGTATTGAATCGCATTCAAGAACCTACCTGTTCATATTTAATATTACAGAGTTAAAATATGGCGTCTGAGTAAATGCATTCATTTTGCTTATATAAACTGGTCGATATCTTTTGAGTCATTTTTTTTAAATGGAGTATTATGTAACATCGAATACATAAATTCTCACTTTATGTCAAGTGATTGTCACTAGGGTTATCTACAATTTCAATTTAGTTTGAGTTTTGTTTAACGGCATATCAACTTCGGTGGGTTATTTAATGCCAAAAAAGGTAGGATTTTAAGGTTGTTTTTTTTTTATGTTCGGTTATAGTGAGAAGGTTGATTTTGTCAGACTTTGATGAAACATTTTTAATTTTTTTTTATTTTAGAAAACTGCTGACGTCTTCTAGTTTTGTATTCAAAAATGTATTATGGTAATAATATTTTCCTTTAAAAATGTATATATTTGCATAAAAATCTATTTTTATACTTTCATAGTGCTTTAACTATTTGCCCATAGCCGGGACCCCTAACAGGTGCTAACACTCCGGGTCAGGGTGAACCTGGTAACAACAGCAATTAAGAGTTGGTTCCATGCTCCTCACAACCTCCCAATCAGAGGCTTTGCTGCTGGATGCAGTTTACCGTCATACCCAGGACCAATTTCAATTTAAATTAAGCAAAAGAAAAATGATGATGAGGAGGAGATTTGTTTGACTGGTGTTCCGTTGCATCTCATCATTGAACATAAAATCGAAACAGAATACTGAATACTTTCAATGGAAATAGCAAGGGAGACAGTTACAGAAAAACAAGAAAACTTTATGGGGAGGATAACGATTAACTTCTGGGTGTGCGTTGTGGCGCAGTGGATATCGGTTCGGAACGAGAAATCTGAAAGCCGAATTCGAATTCCGTTGTATTCACTTTCACACAAATACCCTTTAGAAAGGTATCAATCCGTCTCTTCCCTCCATTATGGGTTAAACAATAGGACAGATTGGGTTCTATAGCCTTGGTTGGCAACTGGTCTACCGCAGAAATCAATGGCAACCTACTGCGGGAAAAAAAAAATCTGCCCAGTTCCTTCGAGATATGATCACCCAAGCGTGCCTCACTTAACTGAGTGACTGAACGATTAACTTAGTCCATTGTCATCAAGGTGGGTAATCACACAAAACTTTCATTTGTATCCCGTTTGTATCCCATGTCTAGGGACTTTTTCTTACGTTGATGGCTTCTTACTAATTCGACAACGGAAGCTTTCGGCAAAACATGATCCAGATTTACATTCATACTACTCCAAGTCTTCTTTCAGATTTATTTTTTTTACAATGATATTCACTCTGTACAAGGCCTAAGCCACTCAAGGTAGAGGGTTACCTGTTAAGAGGTACAGTTTATGGGCATATGTGGGAAAGATCATGGTTAACACTAGATTTGAACAGGTTAATATTCCAGTGACCGAGGTAGCATCCTTCTGGAGATCAGTTTCGCAAAACAGCTGTTCGTAGGAAGAAGCTGCTTGAGTGGAACTTACATCTCACAAAAAATTTTACTAATACTTTTTCTTACTAAAATTAGAATACTCAAGGCCACTCAAAGTAAAGGATTACTGTGTGGTGCTATTTGAGCTTAAGAAGGGACATGGAGTGAAGTTCTTGGGGCTATGGATAACGGCTAACAAGATTGTTTTGATAGATCTTAGTTGTGAAGGTTAGAATTGGTGGCAACAAAGGAATGTAGTCCACCTGAATGTCCTCGGTATGACGGCAATCTGCATCCAGCAGCAAGGCCTCTGATTGGGAGCATGGAACCACCTTTTAATTGCTGTTGTTCCCAGGTCCACCCTGACCCGCAGTGGTAGTACCTGTTAGGGTCCAAGCTGTGGGTAAATAGTTAACCCCCAAAATGGGGCTAAAACACTATAAAACAATGAAAATACTTTTATACAAAAATATACATTTTTGAAAGAAAAAAAATTATTGCCAGCAATACATTTTTGAATACAAAACTAGAAAACATCTTCAGTTTTCTAAAATGAAAAAATAAAATAAAAAAATATTTTTAAAAAATCCGACTAAATCAACCTTTTCACTATAACCGAACATGAAGAAGGAGGGCTTGAAGAACCTAATGCTGACAGGCCAGATTGAAGGAAAAAGAGACAGAGGAAGACAGTGGATAACATATTTGAAGGGCCTGAGCAGGTGGATGACGGAACGGGGCTTGCGTGGTTTAACATGAGAAAGCGTGCTAAGAGCCACCAGGGATAGGTAGACGTGGAATTCTATGATTACCTACGTTCTGAAGGAACAGGGCACATAGAAGAAGAAGAAGAAGAAGAAGAAGAAGAAGAAGAAGAAGACCCAACCTTTTTGGCATTAAATAACCCGCAGAAGTTGATATGCCGTCAAAATTCAAACTCAAACTCAGTTCGCCTGAATACTTTTCATGGAAATAGCGATAGAGCAGTGAAAGGCTTACGACATATATTTTCTGGGAAAGGGGTTGTCGGGTGGAAAATGATTTATCGCCTACAAGGCCGCGAGACGCTTTTGGACTCTATCGGGACTAGAATACGGCGGAAATGTGGGCGGTTTGATACAATGTAAGTGGTATGGCAGGTCCTAGCCCTGAAAGTTATAACTGGAGTAAGTAAGAAGTGTAGTGTGTCTGAGCACTTCCCATAGAAATAGCGATAGTTTTTGGACTCTACCAAGACTGGGAAGTGAAAACTGGGCAGCACCTACCCATATATGGTATCAGTACACCATTTTCAGCCTGACCCAGTTCTTTTAATGGTAGAGGATCACAGAAAGAGTGAAGTACTTACTAGAGTAGTACAGGAAATTAAGTGTTGTGCTGCAGTGGATATCAACTCGGTGCGAGAGATCGGGGTGTCGAGTTCGAATTCCAGTTTAATTCATTTCATTCACTTACGCACAAATACTCTTGGGAAAGGTATTAATCCGTCTCTTCCCTCCAGTTATGGGTTAAATAATAAGGCAGATTGGGTTCTAGAGCCTTGGCTAGCAACCAGTCTACCACAGAAAGCAAAGACAACCTACAGCGGAATAATCTTCTGCCCAGTCAGTTATGTTTCTTTCGAGAAATGATCGTCCAAAGCGTGTATCACGTATGGCACTTTACAAACTGACTGACAGGGAATCGTCCATTTTGCCAGTATCTTTATCGATGGATTATATACTAGGTGCCTAAAGGCAAGAGTCGTCCCCGAGAGAACTTCAGTTCATCGCGATAGGCGAAAATTCAGTGTCCGCTTGGTGTCGATGAAAGGTCACTGGTTTGGTTTTCGAGACATTGAATGTGACCAACCAGTTTGTCCCTATTTAGCTGTTAAAACCTAGGTTAGAAGATGTTCAGCTGCCTGGATCTTTTGTCAGCCATTATTAATTTTTAGGTAGTATATTTTGATTTCAGTTGTTTTAACTAGTACATCTTGATTTCAATTGCTTTTCATCTCTTTATGTTAAGAGTAATATCTTGTAAAGTATTGTCAACCAATGTTAAATTTATTTCCTCTTAATTTCATTAGATTTGTATCTAGTGATGTTAGTAATATTATCTTAAATTTTTATTCGATGAAGCATTGTCAACAACTATTAATTTTTGACTAGTATTTCTTTTATCTTAACTTCAATTCTTTTTCATTAGAAACTATGGTATGTTATGGCTGTTACTGCTGGGTTGATTCTTTCGCCTAAACATCCAAAACTTGTTGAATGGCTTTCGCCGCTGAAATAAATAGGCAAAGAGAAAAGGAAAGATACAGAGACACTAGAGGGACAGTTTGGACACTGATTTTATTCTTGGTTCCAACGACCTCTTGTTGGGGAAATTCCTTCCCGAACAGTTTGGCACGTCTTTACCATCCAAAGTCCAACAGAAAAAGAGAGCGAGTTTATTTTTGGTACCAGGAGGCCTCTCTTTTTTGCGCATGCGTCAATTGTCTTTCCTGTCAGAGGACTCCTGGGAGATTTTTATATTTATTTTATTTCATACTTTTATTTTATTTTGTATTTTTATTTTATTTAGTGTTTTTTTTATTTTATTTTGTATTTTTATTTAATCCCTACAAAACCACCAAAATGTGCGCTAAAAACTAAAAAGAAAAGAAAGCATTTAAACAGTAGCGTAGCTAGAGGAAGAGAGGAGGCGGTCAGCCACGGGCGACGCTACTGAGTGTGCGCTACTTTTGGGTCTACTGAACAAGACTGTATTCAAATAAAAGTGATTTTAATGTCGGGACGCTACTCACTGTTGAAAGAAGTCTTCGATTTTTAATTTCGAATAACTTAAACAATGACATATATATTTACATGATTGTTATCATGGCCAAACAATAAATAATAATTTATTCATGAATGTTTTATTATAGTTGACAATGTGAAACCTGTCAGTGGTCCCAGCGTGGGTCCTTTTAATGTTATAGCACCGCTAAGTTTGGGAGACGCCTAGGTTGTTATATGAATTTCAGTAATTTTACTTGGCAGAAATTCGTTTGAGAGTATGTGCTGCTATATTTTCATAAACTATCGCCCGGTTCACACTCCACCCACATCTACTGAACAGGTGAAGAGGCTCATCCCTTGTTTCCTGTTTAGGATGCGGTTTCCGGTTTTCTCTTTTCTAATCTTCTCACTCTTATGTAGCCCCCTGCACATCAGTGGCGTTACCGCCTTGATTGGGGTGATATGATTAAACAAAAAAATTTTTCTTGAGGAGTTTTCTAATCGTTATATATATATATATATTGTTATGGTGCCCTATCTACATTGGAATGAACTCTTCCTCTTTCATAAATACTAACCTGCGAGACATTCTGGGAGGCAGTCGTGACGTAGTGTAACTTCACAGTTCGGACAGACACTTCTAACTGCGGACTAATAACACTCTTATTTTGCATATATATTCTGTTATTCCAATACACTGGTTCAACCTACCTTCTTCTTTACGTGTCTTTCTTTCTGGCCCAACATATTCAAATCTCACCATGGTCGATTTGTCAGGAAGGTGACTTCTTGATGTTATCGATCTGAAGGAGGCGATCACAGCGTGGGGCACCTTCGGAAAGTCATGCGGCACATTCTAAAAGTGCCTGAAAAGCATACTACGCTTTAACCAAAGTCTTGTGAGTGAAACTGGGTAGATGGGACACTTTGGGAGCCGTCGATGGTTGTGCTAGCACGAAGTCCCCGAGAGTTTGTGCCTCCTGGCCTTGTTCAAATTGTTGTTCATGCTACCATCCGCCTGTGTATTGAATACTGCTGCCACATCTGGTCGGGTGTCCCTGCTATTCACCTCGGGGTTCTTGACAAAATCCAGTGGAGAATCTGTAATGTGATCGATACCGACTTGGCAGCTCGGCTGCAGTTGCTCTCTCACCGGCGTGGCGTGGTTTACCTGTGCCTCTTCTACAAATACTTTCACGGCTTCTGCTTCAATGAACTTAGAACACTGGTGCCCCCTACGTATGAATTTACACGAGCTACTAGATTAGCAACTAGGTCCCACCCTTTTACAGTGAAACCGATAAAATGTAACCGCAATTTCTACTCTAACAGCTTTTTTTCACGCACTTCCCACCTGTGGAATTCCCTTCCGTTTACCTGCTTACCCGACAGCTACAATCTCCAGGAATTTAAATATAAGGTCGACTCCGCACCCATCCTCGGTATCCTGATCTGCCTATTACACTCCTCCTGACATTTCCTATAACTTGCCCCTTTTTCTCATCACTTTCTCATATGTAACCCCCTGCGCAACATTGGCAGTAGAATGCCCTGCTTGGGGTGAGATGATTAAAAAAAAGAAAAAAAAAAGATAATGCATTCTCTCCCATAAACTGCAACTAAAGTCTGCTCAGTATAGTTGCAGTATAAACCACAGGTGGGCTATGACAAACACAAATGTGACTGAGCAGACGTCTGCAATGGGGATTAGCTAGCTGCCTTAATAGACAGGCATCCTTGGATACGAGTGGCCAGCCATACATACATAAAAGTAGGCATTGAAATCAACACCCAGCGGCGACAGTTTGTTTTATGCTAATCACAATATATACGCCGTATTTCTGATATTGAAACCATTAACCCATAAATATAGCATACCTCATATATATATATATATATATATATATATATATATATATATATATATATATATATATATAATAGCAGGTACCTCCACTCATTTAAACTGATTTCTTTAGAATAAAAAAAACTTTTCTTGAAACTTTTACTTTAGTTTTAATTGAAAGCTAAAGAATTGAATTTACTATTTCCATTAAGCAAAATACTCTGGTGTATTTCAAACATAAACTATATTGACTGGAATGTAAAATTTTGAAATTAAAAAAAATAAAAATTGACTCTTCGGCCATTTTTGAGCGATCGACACATTTGTAAACAAAAGTTAATTTTCGGTTTTAAAAATCTTACAAAAATAAAATATAATCTGTGACACGTAATTTTAGGAAAATTAGCAAATTTAAATTAATCTGTTTTACACAAGTATTACTTATTTATAGCATGAAATTTAGAATAAGACTATTTTTTAATTACGGGGCGTTTATCTTTCTGACCTCTGTCGTAAATGATTGACCTGTGATGACAAACAAATGAGTGATGACAACCAGATAAGCTAATTATGGCTGACCAGAATTGACATAATTGTACAACTTTTTCTTGTAAGGGATAAAACACACCACCTTTTAATGTAACACAGAAAATACCATATAAAAAACTTCAAATAAACACATAAAAAATTAACAATTATTTTAAAAATATGATGGCTCCATGATTTGTATTAAACTTTTCTATTTTCGATTAGTAAATTTTATCTTCACTTAATAACTTAATAACCTAACCGTCACAAGGTTTTGTTGATCTTTTTTATTTTTATGGTTTATAAATTATTATAATTAAAAAAGAAAAAATTTTAAACAGATGTTTTGAAATTTCAATATTCGTCAAAATTTTTTTTGTTTAGACTTTAATATATATTATTTTTAAAAGCAATTAAAAGCTTATAATAATGTTAAAGTTTTATTACATTTTTTTTTTACTATTCGGAGCAGATGTTCGGAAAAAAGGCCAAATGTTTGAAAAAAATAACAGATGATTTACATTCCTCAAGGAGTTCTGCGTTTAGCTAATAAAATAAATTTTTGTTACAAAATTACATTTCTTGAAATTTCATGAACTTACGTGGAATCCGCTCAGCATAGTTTTAGTATAAACACAGAAGGAGTGAGAAAGTTTGTTGAAATTCATCTTAGGTACAATACTAAACAGGTCCTTCTCAAATAAATCGAAGAACTAGCAAGGTAGTGGAGATGTAAAAAAATATTATCATTTCAAAAATAATTCCACTCATATGTGAATAAGTCCTGGAAATTTTATTAAAATCCGACAATTATTTGATTTTTGCAAGAATTTCCAAATTAATGTTTTTGACTGAAAAAAAAAAAAGTTACGTAATATTACATGATCCATTGTAAATTCTGGTAACGATTTGGTTGCTCGCTAACGAAAATCAAAACAAGATTTTTACCAAAATTTCAAACGTGTTAGAAAGGATTAAAACATTTTTTAAAATAATTTTAAAATACTTTGATTTTTTTCTCTTAATAATAGCACAAACATTTTGATGGTAAAAGTTCGTTTTAATTAAGTTTGGGGCCTTTTTTCTCAATAGTTTTCTTTTTCTGTTTGCGAATTAGTGGAGACACCTACAGTGACATGCATAAGTATTGAATACATGTTATTTTCTGTTATAACTCTAGTTTATGTTTGCCATTTTGCCTGATATTTGGTAAGTAATATCTCGTAAAGTTGTTTTAGTTGGAAGGAAAATTAAAAACTCATGGTTGAATCCATTTTTTTTTATCAAAGTTCTTAAAGTTCAAAGTTACTTAAAAAATCATGAAAATACATGAATCATGAAAATACATAATGTCATGAAAATGCATATTATATGTATGAAAATTTATAATAAATTAAAACATTCATAAAAAAATCATATGAAAAATCATATCATCATGAAAATACATATAAAATATTTGTCCTATAGATGTGTTTCAAAGTCAGTAAATTTAAGAATTAATTACCTGGATTTTGTATACTTAAGTTTTACTTTTTATTCAAAAAGTCATGAAAATATTATTTAAATCAGGAAAATATCAGTTATTTTCGAACGGTAGCCTTAACTGTTAAAATAATTAAAGAAATACGGAACACCAGCAGGTGTTATCAAAAAATTCGTATTGTCTATGTTTAAAAATAAATTATCTTTAGATAACCAATAGTCTAAGAATATAACTATTTATTCTATGAGTTTTTATGAAACTTAGTGAGTAAATTTTATTTTTTATACTATGTTAGAATTTTTCTATAATTCTAAGATGAGGTAGTATTTACACAATTTACATTATTCGGACTATTGTCCTCAACTTTGTCGGTTACTGAACATTAGGTTTATAAGTCCCAGAAATTCAGTTGTTTTTGTCCTTAAGGACACATGGCCCAGTGGATTTGGTTAGTTCTAGTGACTTGACCCAAAGAGTTGTGAGTTCAATACCATTTTCACTTCAAAATCCTTTTATTTTAATAGTTTTTTTTTTTTTTTTTTTTGAAGATCTTCAAAGATACATAAAATCTGCAGGGACTGCCATGTCAATAAGAATAAACATTCTCGTCTTGTGGTCTTTCATTGTTTGATCACAATGTCTGGGCGATTAGCTTTGATTGTTCTGTCTGTGTGTATTGTAAAGTCCCATAAAATTGTTAGATGTCCTATCTCTGTAACCGGGTCTGGATGATGTTCATGCCAGATTCTTAGAGTTTCCTTTCCATCTACAGAGAATGGCATGTTAATAAGAAAGCACGTTCTGTTCTTATTTTTTATAACAATATCTGTGCGATTAGCTTTGATTGTTCTGTCTGTGTGTATTGCAAAGTCCCATAAAATTGTTAGATGTCCTATCTCTGTAACCGGGTGTGGATGATGTTCATGCCAGATTCTTACAGTTTCTTTCCAGTAAAAGTTGCAGATTTCCCAGTGCAGCTATTGACCCCCTCTATCTTGATGAGTTTTATATTCACTGGGTGCTAACACAGTACAAACTGATACAAGATGGTTAATTGTTTCTGGCTATTTATCACAGAATCTGTATTTCGGGTTAACAGAATTTTTTAGTATGTGTACTTGATAATTTCTAGTTGGTAAGCAATGGTCCTGTGCATTCACCTTTTAACCTTGCACTACGTAACCAATGATGGGCATAGGATTATCATTTCCTTCTGGGTCCCAACCAGAGGTCTAAGGTCAGAAATGGCAACATGACATTTTCCACTAAACATCTTTCTAAAAAATATATAAATCAAAATTATTCATCCTAAAAACACACTTTTTGAATAGATAAAGCCCTTCGTATGGTATGACCTGTGATCGTGGGAACACTTTTTTTCCAGTATTTACATTATTCGGACTATTGAACTCATCTTTACAGTATTTACTAATTATTGTCCTCATTTTTTTCTTTTTTGCCATTTGTACGATGTTTCGGCTGTTGTACGCCCCGGCCTTCTTTAGGTGCCAGGTATTTCGAACTTAACCCTTTATTACAATCACTGGGGTATATGATCATCATTCTTTGCGTAGTAGTGCCTCTTTTGGTAGTAAAAAATACTAGAGAAAACCATTAACATAAAAAAATATATTGCAATATGAACTCTGGTAAAAAAAGTGTTACTGAACATTAGGTTTATAAGTCCCCAAAACTCAGTTGTTCTTATCCTTAAGGACACATGGCCCAGTGAATATAGACGTTGGTTAGTTCCTGTGACTTGACTCAAATAGTTGCGAGTTCAATACTACTTGTTCACCACTGCTACAGTGGTAAACAAGTAACTTAGAGGGTTAGAGGGAGATAACTCATGACAACCAAATGGCAACAAAGATGAGGACAATAGTCCGAATAATGTAAACACTGTAGATACCACTCCATCTCAGAAATATAGACAAATACGTTTTCTTTTTGTTTCGTTAAGGGATGCCAGGGATCCCTTACATGTGTCTATCAAAACATTTCTGAAATTTGCCATGACTTTATTCAATCAATTACATAAGAATTAAAATTCTTCAGAAAATTAAAATAGGAAAATCGTGAAATTTTTAGAAGCATTTCTAATTATTATTATTATGTCATTTTTCACCATATTTCTATTTCTGCTATGGTCGCACTACCAACCAAGTCTGCGGGAAGACCTAAGGCAGGTCGTGGCGTGTATAGACGGTCTACATCAGCCTTTGGATGATGCATCTTATGCTTAGAAAGAAGCTTTCTTGTTTTAGAATCCATTCGCCTGATGATATTATTATTATTATTATTATTATTATTATTATTATTATTATTATTATTATTATTATTTCCATTGATTTCCGTTGTAGACATATTTCGTTCTGAATCGCAAACAAAGATGTAAGATCAGAAATGGCTTCATTTTTCACTTACGATTTTTGTAAAAAAAAAAAAAAGAAAAACGTTTAAAGGTCACACACATTTTATATAGATAAAGCTCTTTGTAATATGTGAGCTGTGTTCGTGAGAAGAATTTTAATGTATTTCTTTAAGTCATGAGCTGCCAGGAATCCCTTGAATAAGTCTATCGGAAACTTTTCCATTCAAACCCAGTGCCTCACACACAACTGGAATTGTTAATGTCTTCATGTGCCCTAGTTCTTAAATTTCAACATGAAGATCCTAGTATTTTGTGAGTTTTTGTTTTTTTATTTATTCATTTATTTATAAAGTTTTTAAGATCTTCAAAGATTCATTACAGTCTGCAGAAAGTGCCATGTAAACATATCATTTTCTTGTTTTTAATTATTGATTATTTTGTATGTATTTATTATTTTTATTATGTCATTTTTCATCATATTTCGATTTCTGCTATGGCCGCACTAACTACCAAGTCTGCTGGAAGACCTAAGGCAGGTCGTGGTGTGTTGTTATGGCTCCATTTCATGTTTTTCTATCTTCCCTAACATCCCTAGTATTACATAGACAAAGTTCTCTTTAGTGTGTGGGCTGTACTTAATAAAACAATTTTTTGTATATATCTTAAGCTGGTGTTTCCAGGGATTCTTTTATTGTGTTGTTTTGTTCCATTTTCTATCACTCCAAGTGCATCTACTATCACTGGCATGATTCTTGTTTTCAATTTCCACATTTTTTCTATTTCAATTTCCATGTCTTTATATTTTGACAGTTTTTCGAATTCCTTGGTTGCTATGTTACAATCCGCCGGACAAGCCATATCAATTAGTAGGCAAGTTTTTTCTTTCTGGGTTTTAACAATAATGTCCGGCCTATTTGCTTCAATTTTTCTGTCTGTGTAGATGGTATAATCCCATAGATTGGTGACATCTATTTCTGTAACCGGTGCTGGGTAATGTTCATACCAGTATTTTTTGTTATTATTATTATTATTATTATTATTATTATTATTATTATTATTATTATTGGGTGTTCACTGATAGCTTTCACTTGGGATTAATTGTATGTAATTTGCAGGAATACTCCAGCACCCACCTCAGTGACATTCATTATCGTTATTATAAATAAATGTTCACAACTGTATTCAATATCTATTCCATTGCAGATTGTCAGGCAATCTCTTCAATTCTCGTTTGTCTTAAATATGGAAATGAAGTATTATCATTATTATACTATAGGTACCGCCACTAAATCACTAAAACAGCATAGTATGAATAAAAAAGGTCCCAAACTTAATAAAAACAATCTTTTCCCATCAAAATGCTTATATTATTATTAAGAGGAAAGATCAAAGTATTTTTAATTATTTTTTTTAACTTAATCCTTTCTAATATGTTCGAAATTTTGGCAGAAAATCTTGTTTTGATTTGAGCTAGCGGGTAACCAAAACGTTACGAAAGTTTACAATGGAAAAAGTATTATTACACCACTCACTTTTTTTCCGGTAACAAACACATTAATTTGGAAATTCTCGCAAAAATCAAATAATTGTCGGATTTTAATGAAATTTTCAATACTCATTTACAAATGAATGAAATTATTTTTGAAATTATTATTTTTTTAAATATCTTGGTAAAATATATTTATTTTTGCTACATCTGTTACCCACTCTCCACCTAAATCCATGAAATTTTAATAAATTTAACTTTGTTGCGGTAAATGATTTTATTAGTTAAACGCAGAACTCATTGGGGAATGTAAATCATCTATTTATTTTGTTTTTTTAATTCGGCCTCTGTTTCCCAAAATCTGCTCCGAATAGTAAAATATCGTTATTATAAATAAATGTTCACAATTGTATTCAGTATATATTCCATTGGAGATTAAGTGTCAGGAAATCTCTTCATTTCTCGTTTGTCTTAATTTTTGAGATGAAGAATTATCATTATTATACTATGATCTGTTCTGACGAATTTCATATGACGAGTTTTCTATTCAGTTGGTGCTAAAACAGTGCAATCTGATACAAAACGGTCAACTGTTTTTGGACATTTACCACAGAACCCCCATTTAGGGTCAACGCAAATTTTCAGTATGAGCTTGGTAATTTCTAGTTAGCAAGCATTATTATTATTATGTTGTCATTTTTCATCATATCTCGATTTCTGCTATGGCC
>JBBBDQ010000707.1:4372500-4387500 GCA_037127315.1 Ascarosepion bandense
CAAATCACACGTGTCAAACGCGACTAAAATATTTTTTTATAAAAAAAATATGATACTTTATATTTAATTTCTATTCCGACGTTTTAAAAATTCATTTGGTCAACGAAAAAATGTGAATATTTTCCCCCGTAATTTTGAAGCAAAAGAAATATTTTAAGAAAATGTTTTTTCAAAAAAAAAAAATATGTAAAAAAAAAGTGCCAATGGTTAATTTAATTATTTAAGTCTTTTTTTTTTTCAGATTTAATATTTTATAATTCAGAAAATAAAATTAAAAAAGAATAAAGCTTTTTTTTCGCTAAATATTTCATGCGGAAATCAACTGTCTGTAATTTGTGTGGCATTAATGTAACTTTTCCTCTAAAATTAAATGTCTACATTTTTAAATATTCTTCGAAAATTTCTGAACTGAGAGCGTAATAGTTTTTATATTTCTAATTTCAGTAAAACAAAATAAATATTTTTATTTTTATGCTAAATTCATTTAATCAACAAAATTTGTAAATATTTTCCCCATAATTTTGAAACAAAAGCAAACGCAATGTTGTTTACAATGACACACAAACATCAAATCACGTTTACGCAAAACAAAAGAAAATAGATTTTTTAATGGAATTTTTTAACAATTTTTAAACAACAATTTTTGTATTATTATTTTTTATATAACCGAGTTATAAAGGAATTTATCCATTTAATATTATAAACATAATTGCATCACGAGATTTGATGTTTGTGTGAGTATTGTAAACGTTGCGTTCAATAAATGATTTCCATCTACTCCTCTCATTGGCATCTTCTACTACTGAAATGTTCTAAGTTGCACGGGCAACGCTTGGCTATGATGCTAGTATATATATATATATATATATACTTTCTTTTATTAGTCATTATTAGCGTCTTTCTTAGTTTATCGTAACTTTCGCTTAGCTTGGTTACATTTATGACCTTTCTTAAATGAAAAGATTGCAAAAACTAACTTTTTTTTACTTCTGTCTATAAACCGTCTTCTTCTTCTTCTTCTTCTTCTTCTTCTTCTTCTTCTTCTTCTTCTATGTGCCGTAACCCTTCAAGACGTAGACAATCATGGCCTCCCACATCTCCCTATCCCTTGTTGCTCTTAACAACCATTCTCTTGTTACCCACCCAAACCCTGCTCTGGCATCCATTTGCTCAAGTCCATCCAGTATGTCATACATTGCTTTCCCTTGTCTCTCTTTCCCTCTATCTGTCCCGTGAGTATCAGATTCTCCAAACATTTCTTTCTCATTAGGTGTCCCAGAAACTTCAGCTGTATTTTCCTGATGTTAAGTGAAAGTTTCATTTTCGTTTCCATCCTCTCCAAAACCTCGTCGTTGCCATCATGTTCGGTCCATGGTATCTTCAGAATCCTTCTGTAGAACCGCACACCTGCTGCCTTAAGTCATCACTTCACCTTTGATGAGAGTGTCCAGCATTCGCTGCCATATTGAAGGACAGATATCACATAACAATCCATCACTCTCTTCTCTTTTTCCAACGAAATTCACCTATCTCTCAATACTCTACTCAGCTTTTGCAATGTATCCTTGTTAATTATCCATGTTAATTCACCTTCGGATCTCAGTGTCGCACTTTCTGTCCTCTGTTAGAACTCTTCCCGGATATTTAAATTTCTATACCTGGTTGACTTCAGTATCCCCGACTTGTACTTGGCAGTTTGGGCTCCTCTTTTTACTGATGACCATGAATTCAGTTTTCTTGTAGTTTATTTTTAGTCCTTTTAATTCACTTACGCGCAAATACCCTTGGGAAAGGTATTAATCCGTCTCTTCCTTCCAGTTATGGGTTAAATAGCAGGACGGACTGGGTTCTATAGCCTTGGTCGGCAACAGTCTACCACAGAAAGCAATGGCAACCTACTGCGGGATAATCTGCTGCCCAGTCAGTCATGTCTCTTTCGAGACATGATCGCTCAAGCGTGTATCACGTATGGCACTTAACTGACTGACTGACTTTAGCTACATTCAGTAGGAGGTCTTGTAGTTTCCTTTCTGTTTCTACTATCAGCGCTGTGTCCTCTGCGTATATTGCTTAGATTGTGGCCACCAATGACGTATCCTGGTAGGACCTCTAGATCTCTGAGAATTGCTTCCTTATATAGTTTGAATAGATCTGGTGAGAAGACAGAGTAAAAGCCTTGCATTTGCCTTAATAAAATCCATCGGTGGGTTTCCGGTTTCTTTTAAAGTCAGATTCAACTCTATACGTCTAACGTCTCCGCATAAAATTCACTTTTATTTACTGTTTATTTACTTTTTAGATTCGCTTATCGTTCGATTCATAATCCTCCTTAATCTTTTGAACAAGAGTTTATTCCTTCTTTCTTGTTTAGGACTAGGTTTCGGGTTTCGTCTTCTTTACTTCCGGTAGCCGCTTGCTTCTTGAAGGCACTATCTCTTTATTTTTATTATGTCTCTTACTCTGTAACCTTCTACCTCAAGTGGATCTTGAGTGTTACAAGCAGTGTGTAATACATATATCGACCTTCGAATTCGAGAAAACAAAAACAATAACGGGGCGTCTATTTCAAATACGACTCTCCACTATAATGTTTGTACTTCTAACCATAACGACTTAAAAATAAAATCTATTAGTTCTTTATAAATATACTTATATGTGTGTGTTTATGTGTATGTGTGCGCACGCGTAAAACAAGAATTGTGTTTCTCGGATATTACTGTCATATACTGCCTCTACTGCCACTGGAAACAACAATCGTCTTGGCCGACAAGCGAGGAACACAGAATACGTATATATAAAAATATAAACTTATATTTTTATTCTGCGTCGGTGACGGTTGTGTTGAAGTGGATGTAGCCAGAGAGAATCATACACATACAAGAGAGTTGTCAGGAGTCGCTGACTTGCGGGAGTTGTTGTCTCTTCTCTCTTCTCTGCATTCTCTCGCTGTTGTCATTTCGTCCCGAAAACCCTGAATTTACATAAGCTATAATTTCTACGCATTTTTGCTCTCTTGGGTTTGCGTTTAAATGTGTCATCTATGGCCAGGCACATCTGTCAATCATTTTCGCCGACTACTGCCTTTCAAACCGGCTATTTTTTTTATGTCAGTCACACTTTTATCGTTCACTGTTTATATTTCTGACTTTTATGTTGATCATAATTTTGTCGGTCACTGCTTTTGATGTCAATCATATTTCTGCTACTAACCACTGGACTCTAGCTCTCTCCCCTCTCCTGTATAATCTTCACTTTCTCTCCGCCCATGTATCTGTCATTGCACCTGCTTTCTCAGCTTTCTATTGTTCCTTTCTAACTAGCTTGTACTCCTCACTCTTTTCTAATTAATCTTTCTACATTTATGTAACCCCCTGCACATCAGTGGCGTTTCTGCCTTGCTCGGGGTGAAATGATTAAATAAATATATATAAATATATATATATATATGAATGAACAAATTCTTGGTCGTACAAAACTTAATAATAGCGAGGAATAAGCGAAATTTGGATGACATTTTTATACTAAAAACTAAAATAAACGACCGTTTTACAACTGAGTAGTGAGTTCGATTCTCACTGGGTACCCATACATTCGGCCTTGTGCCACATCTAAGCGATGCTTAGAAAATTGCCTATCACAAGTCACGATGAATATATGTTCCGTCGAGAAGGTTCCGTGCCTTCTGTGACTATTGGATCACAAACTACCCCAGACCTCAAATGGAACTCGTACATACGATTCATCATTAAAGGTTTCAGGAAAAATTGTCGATTCCCTGTATTGATCCAGTATATACCTGACCCCCAAATGCTATCCTTTACCTTTACAAGAGACAGAACAAGCCTAAAATGCTGTCATATTTTCACAAGAGCTCACCTTCTTCACCTGGATAGAGTCCAACAGCGTCTCCGCGTCCTTGTGGGTGACAAATTATTTTCCACTCTACAACTCTTTCTCTCACAGATGAAATGTAGCAAACCTCTTACTGCTCTATCTTTACTACCATGAAAAGTGCTCAAACGAACTACATTCCTTAGTTCCACCAGTTCTAACTTTCGTGACCCGCTATGCCACTTAAATTGTAACAAACAATCCACATTCCTTCCGTATTCCATCGGTGAGAAGTAACTTCCACTCGAACAGCTTCTTCCCGCGAAATACTGCTCTGTGCAATCTTAACCTGTTCCAGTCTAGGGTTAACTGTTTATCTTTCCCACCTATCTACATAAACTGTACTTCTGAGTCTGTAACCCACTACTTCGAATGGACCTCGGACCGTGTACACCTGACCATAAAACAATAAAAATAGTGCGCGAGAACTTATTTTGGGAAAGCTAAAAGCAGTTCTTGATTATATTTCACCCATTCCGTGCAACATTATACCATAAGACAACTAGTACAGGTATGTCTGTTGTTGCGACCCGGATCGTCGTAACTAGCGGTGGGTTGTACGTGTAGGTAGTACCACTGCAGAGTAGAAATAAATCTGACTGCCCGGACATAAGCTTTCAAGGGAAGCGGCTGTACCAATGACTACCACTGGAAAATCGGATGTTTGGTCGCAACTGATGCTGTTCTACAACTAACTAAATTCTCAATTAGCACACCCGTTGGCCAACTGGAATACGGAACCAGGGAAGATCAGTTACTTTAAATAAAAATTAATTTTTTTTTAATCATATCACCCCGGGCAAGGCGTTAAGGCCACTGGTGTGCAGGGAGCTACGTAAGAGTGAAAAGATTGGAAAAGAGAAAGCCGGAAACCACATCCTAAACAGGGAACAAGGGATGAGTCTCTACACCTGTTCAATTAACTTAGTATAAGCCGAAACGAGATTTAAACGTAAAAATTATTTACAATAGCAAAATACTACCCCTGTTAAAAAATTCAGGCAAAATAAAGACAAAAATTAAAGACAAAAATTAAAGACAGAAACTAAAGACAGAAACTAAAGACAGAAATTAAAATAAAATAAATATCGCAAATCAACATACCAAGAAGATAAGATAGACTGATAAAGCTCAGCAGAAATACCGAAGTAGGATTCCGTTCTGTAATTTTCACAGAATATTTTCGTAGTGGCCCGCCATCTTGGGTTAGTTGAAGTCTAGAGAGAGAGGGAAAGAAAGAAAGAACGACTGATACTACACCACCTCTATCCTTTAAAATTCCTTCAAGCAGCGAAATCACTGTGAAGTCGAAACGAGATTTAAACGTAAAAATTATTTACAATAGCATAATACTACACCTGTTAAAAAATTCAGAATATCTTATTTTAAAAAAGGATTTGAAGAACAAGTTCTGCTTTGTTTTGTTTGTTTTTTAATTGGATGAGCTAATATTGTATGAGTGCTTTTTGATTAGACCAAAAAGAAATACTTCATTATACCATCCTCGCAATTTTTAAAAAAATATTTTAGTGGCTTCATTGATTTGCTTGAGCTAAAATGACTAAAAAGAAAAGTTTTATTAGAGTAATCCAGAATCTATACCAGCCACAGATTGCCTGCATAGGATACACTATAAGTTCAGTAGATATCTAAAATAGAAAGGGGTGTAAAACAAGGACGTGTCTTCTCACCATACTTATTCAAGGTATACATCGAGGTGATTTTGAGAGAATTTCAAAGAGCTGAGTTCGAATTCCAGTTGAATTCCTTGCGTTCAATTATGCGCAAATACCCGTGGGAAAGGTATTAATCCGTCTCTTTCCTCCAGTTATGGGTTAAATAACAAGACAGATTGGGTTCCGTAGCCTTGGGTGGCAACCATTCTACCGCAGAAACCAATGGCATTCTACTGCGGGATAATCTTTCGCTCAGTTAGTCATGTCTCGAAAGAGACATGATCAGTTGAAGCGTGTATCACGCATGGCATTTAATTGACAGACTGACTAGGATTCAAAGAACTATACATCAACTGCAAGACGACAGAGTGCATAGGTACTATCAAAAGTGTGAGCCCCAAATACAAGTTACAAATTACAGAGATACCAAAATCAAACGTTTAAAAAAAGTGTAAATATCTGGTAAGCGTTCTAAGAGAGGCCGAAAAGTGTGACATTGAAATCCAAACACACATAGGAACAGGCAAAGATGTATTCCAAAAGCTAAGCAGAGAAGTTACAAAATTTTCGTTAGAAACAAAGATTACTCAGCTGTTAGAGATACTTGATGCAACATCAACAAAAAAAAATCATATACAAATCGACCATCAACCAACCGACCGTGCATGGAATACTGTTGTCATATCTGGTCAGGTGCCCCTGCTGTTCGTCTCAGTGGTAGGCCGAAACGTATAACGGTCGAAACGTCGTACAAATGGTAACAAAGATGAAAACAATAGTCCGAACAATGTAAATGGTGTAAATACTACCTCATTTCAGAAATATAGACAAATACAGAAACTACTATAGTTTCCTTTTGCAGTGATTACATTTTTGTAAAAAATCCTACAAGACTGATCATAGGTGAATATATAAGCAAACGATACTACTGTTGATAGTCCTGGGTATGACGATAAACAACATCCAGCAACAAGGCTTCTGATCGGAAGACTGGGGACTTTCAAGAGCGTTTAAACCTTTTTTAACTTCTGTTGTTCTCAGATTAACGCTGATAGGAATGGTAGCACACATGTCTGCTTTAATTGTTTTTTGAGGTCATGATTAAGTGTTTGTATTTGTGTGTGTACGCGTGTTGTTGTTTTTTTTTTTTTTTTGCATGCATATTCTTTTGTGGGCTTGATGTGTGATGTTTTTCCATGTACTGACACAGTATAGAAAGGTTAACCAACTCAATAGAAAAAGGACAGCCCAAAAATGATAAAAAGAGGTCAACTCATTATAAAACAATTAAGTAAGCAAATACTTGATCACGTTTAAAAGTGTCAGCACAATAATGTAACACGGAACCTGTCTGTCTGGCTGGGTCCAGAGTTCAATAGTCACAGTAGCTAGTCCCCAGGACGTCTATTACAACGGTGAACCTTTCTGCCCACGCTGTGTTCTATGATCTCAGAAAAGTCACATTGAAAACCCGGTAGCCGTCTCTCTTCCACCTCAAACCAGACCAGACACAGGTGTACACTTGTGTTGGAAAAAAATAGATATGGCACCAAAAAAAAAAAAAAAAGAATAAAAAATAAAAAAATAAAAAATAAATGAATAAATTTAAGACGCCTTGATGAGTTACGAAAGAAAGTCTTTATATATAGAAAAAAATAATTAATTATAAAAGCCGAATATACAATCGCTGAATTTCAAAGCTTACAAGAAAGAGAAGGATTCGTTTAAGCAATCAGAGCTTTCAAATTTTCCAAATAAAAGAGAAAGTCTTTTCATAACAGTGCGAAGTTTCGTTAAGAATAATCAGAGTTTTCAAATTTTCCAAATAAAAACAAGTCTTTTCCCAGCTCTTTACGGAAACTTAACGGAAGCCGCCGAAGTGGGAGCGACGTGGCGGCGGGCGGTGAGGTTGTTTGGTCGCTGTCGCTCGACAGCTCTGAAAAACTACCAAATTCTCTCAAAATCTCTCCAATTCTGATTTTTCTCACTGGGTCTCGATATTTTTTATAGTTGTCTCCAATTCTATTGGTGGGTCTATGCGACTCAAAACTTCGACCAATGAGATTATTTTCCACCTACACGATTTAAGGGGGGGGGTTATGGCTCAACGAATGAAATATCAACACCTCACATGACGTAATGTCCTTTTGTCTTCTTCCTCTCAGTTACATCATCTTAGGTTTTCAAAATTTTTAAAATCATTTCCCAGCAGATGTGGAGGCACGGACTTGACCCCATTAAAAAATTCTGATATCTTGTTGTGACTACCGCCATTTTTAAACTTCCCTGGCCCAAAACAATTCGCTTAGAATACAATGAAAGAAAAAATATATTTTTTCCTTTTTTCCAATTTTCAGCCAATTTCTCTACCCCTCGGATTTTACGAGTACATAGCATTAATTTTTTTTAACAGAACTCATATCGCGAATTACAATAAAGCACAACTAACAATACCACTCGTAACAATTTCCTTCACTCCGTTGCATTAAACCACTAAGTATATTTACGTGAAAATAGGGTTACAATAAAAAGAAATTAACCACCAACAAATCCTACACTACTTAACAAACTGGGCAGAAGATTTTTCCCGCAGTAGGTTGACATTACTTTTTGTAGTAGACTGGTTGCCAACCAAGGCTAGAGAACACAATCTGCCCTGCGATTTAGCCTATAGCTGGCAGAAGAAGCAACGGATTAATACCTTTCTCAAGGATATTTGCGTGTCATTGTAACCAATTCAACTGAAATTTGAACTCGGCTCTCCGATTTCTAGTTCCGAGACGATATACACCGCACCACAACGCGCATTAGGAGAATTAAGGAACATAAAAATATTATTAAGACCTACAAAAGATAGGAAATTGTGGAGAGCCACGATCGCCTACAGGACACGGCACATAAAAAAGAATGTTCACTCAGTTTTTCAGAGTGTTAACGCTACGTCAGCAGATATGAAGAACATTCTTAAAATTCTTCTGATATCAAAATGTATTATGATGATTTGACGGTTATTTTTTATCATTTTCGAATGGGGTTGTTTTTATAGGAAGTTTTGAATGCCAAAGAAAGAGACGCGCTATTAGCCTTAATTCCTGTAACGATTGGTCCATTTCTTTTCACTGGGAATCGTCGTGGGGGCGTCGTTCTGTCACTCTTAAGCGATCTTGCTTAACGAACGCACGTTTTGGATCGTTTAAAGTGTGTGGAGGTTAAGGCGTACTCGGTTTGATTCATTTTTGCTCAGTCGAGCGAAATTGTTAATGATTTCGTGGTTCCATGAGAAAAGTTTGACGACATTATGTATATTTACATGATAAATGTATGTGTTAAGACTCTCTCTCTCTCTCTCTCTCGCTCTCTCTCTCTCTCTCTCTCTCTCTCTCTCTCATTCTTTGTGTAGAACAATTCTAAATAATCGGAAATTTATGCAGTAAGCATCTGGAAAAGCGTGTTACTAATTAGAATTGACGAACGATGAAAAGACAGTATATATTTAGACGGTAGAGAGTGCAAACGAAAGGAGTCGCCTGTAAACTGTCACGGAGTGTTTCGTTCTCACCAGAAAACGACCTTGTGGTCACACACAGTTAATATAATAACACAAAGCATAGACAAACACACAAGTAAAAAAAAAAACATCAAAACTTATCAGCGAAAGTATGGGGCATCCAGTGAGGATCGAACTCACTACTCAATTAGTAATGATTCTAATGAGACAAGCTTGCTAACCATTACACCATTTCGATGCGCCCCTTTTTGAGCGTATGTGTTGATGTATTTTTCGTCTTTGGGGCCTATTAATAGTTTTTATATATATTCCTGGTTGCCTTCCCCTCTTCAGGAAGGACTCCAATGCCCATATGCATGGGCTTGGTGTTTATGTCAGCGAACACCTCCCTCTAGCTAGGGTGACATCTCTTGAATACCTGGATCATTCTTTCATGTGCTTCCGTCTCTCACTTCTAAGTTCGGTTAGCTATTTCTTCTTTCTCTACCGCTTCCCCTCCTCCTCTGACTGTTCGGTACTTGATAGCATCTCTAACAATATGGACAAGGCCATTTCTTCTCATCCATCTGCCCATATATTTGTGCTTGGTGACTTTAACGCCCGACAACCACACTCAGTGGCTGGAAAACTCTGTCACCGACCTTGCTGGTGTCCACACCACGAATTTTTCAATCACCCAATCTCTTACGCAAGTGGTGGACTTCCTCACGCGTTTCTTCAATGACCCTAACGAAAGGGACTCACTACTAGACCTCTGCTTCACTTTCATCCCAGACTCTTGCACTACCAGGCAGTTCTGCCCTCTCGGAAACTCTGACCACGCCGTAGTTTCCGTCAACATTTCATTCACTCCCACTCTACCCAAGCAACCCAGACCAGCAGAATATTCTACTGCTACCAAAGAGCAGACTGGGATTCGTTCCGAAACTTCCTGTGTGACGTCCCTTGGATTTTAGTCTTCCCGTCGAAGACTGTGCATCCGAGGTCTCCTCTTGGGTTAAGGCTTTCATCGATGCTTTCATCCCTGCTAGAAAATTTCAGCTTAAATCCAATTTGTCTCCCTGGTTTTCGCCCGCTTGCTCGGCCGCCATTGCCCACTGGAATCATTTCTTCCGGCTCTATCGAAGCTACGCGTCGGACCAAAACAGGCGCCTTTTCGCCCCAGATCGTAATAAGTGTAAAAAGATACTTAACGAAGCTCAGATTTTGTTTGCTGCCAGAATGAAGCAACGCATAGCATCCTGTAAGTTCGGCGCCAAAGACTACTGGCGACTCTGTAAAAGCGTGCTTAACTAGAGTAAGACCTCAATACCCCACCTAATCAATGAATTTGAGGTCCTCACCTCCTCAGCGGACAAGGCTGAATGCTTTGCTTGCAGATTCTCGACTAATTCGAGACTGGATTCGTCTGGATCTTCTACACCCGACTTCCCACCTAGAACTGAGGATGAACTGAATGACGTCCACATTACACTCTCGCTGGTCTCTAACATAATCTCAAAACTTGACCCTCACAAAGCGAGCGGAGGGGACGGAATCCCAATCATAGTCTTGAAGAAATGTGCTCCTGAACTCTCCTCTGTCCTCTCTAAGCTCTACAACTTCTGCCGATCTGCTTCCTGCTTTCCTGCCTGTCTTCCTGTGTAGTTTCTATATTTAAGAATACTGGAGAACGCTCGGTCCCCGCAAATTACCGCCCTATCCGCCTCCTTCCGATTTTTGGCAAAGTGCTCGAAGCCATTATCAACGCCGAGGTGGTTCAGCATTTCACAGCCAACAGGCTCCGCTCGGACAAACAGTATGGTTTCCGCTTCACCAGGTCTACTGCTGATATGCTAACGAACATCACCGAGTATATATATATCAGGCTTCGACAAGAATAGCGAAGCCCGAACCGTTGCCTTGGATATGTCCAAAGCGTTCGACAGAGTCTGGCATACTGGCCTTCTACGCAAACTGCGGAGCTATGGTATAATTTGACCTAATTCAGTCATTCCTCTCTAACCGCACATTGAAGGTGGTATTAAACGGACATGCCTCCCAAAACTACCATATGAACGCGGGTGTCCCTCAAGGCTCTATCCTAGGTCCAACGCTCTTTTTGATCTATATTAACGATCTCCCCGATGCCATAACATCCCAAGTAGGCATGTACGCCGATGACACCACAGTTTACTCTCGCCTGGATCAAAAACCTGGTGTGGGAAACAAAGCGAACATCGCTGCCGAGCTTGAAAAGGACCTCCAATCCGTAGTGGACTGGTGTTAAGAAATGGCTCGTAAATTTTAATGCTTCCAAAACGAAGCTGCTATCAATTAACCATCATAGATAATTGCACCTACCTCCCATTAGCATGGAACAGTCTTGCTTCCCAGAGAGTAAAACACTACGCCTCCTTGGCCTCACACTCTCAGCGGACCTCGAGTGGAATGACTATATCGAATCCATTGCTAAATCCGCTGCTATGAAAGTCGGTTCCCTGTGCAGGGCCCGGAAGTTTTTCCCGTCTGAATCTATCCTGCACATATACCAAGTAAATTGCTAACAAATATTGATTATTTAAAACTAGGTGTAAACAAAATGTATTAAAAAGAACTTATATTTAATTTTTCCTAATTTCTATTAAAAAAGTTATTTTGAAACTATTGAACATCTATGGGATATTTGGGATATAAAATTGATAAATCTAATGTTACTTCTCGAAATACACTTTGGGAACAAATACAAGCTGCTTGACAGGAGATACCATTAGATACATTGAAGAAGCTTGTGATATCAATGCCTGACAGAATGAAGGCTGTGATCAAAGCAAAAGGCTATTATATTAAATATTAAATTTATTTTGTCACAAGTATTTTTCTTCTCAAAGCATTTGTTGAGTAAATCAAATAAAATTACTTTAATTAAATTAGTCCTACTACTTTTGCACAGTACTGTATGTACAATATATTTAGCTGAAATGATTATAAACTAAATTATACTCCACATTTTATAGCGCTTGTGTGTTTGTGTGTACAAAACTATAGAAGTCACTTCCCCATTTCCCCATTTACAAATACTTGGCGTTTTGTCTAGTTGACATTTTTTTCGAATTGTGTTGAGCCGAGAAATTTTCAGCAGTGTTAGTATAATATTAATGTATGCATGTATTTTCTCTCTCTCCCTCATTTTTTTTATCTTTCTCTGTCTCACATATATACGAAGGATCAATAAATTCGTAGCTTGTCACAGATATTATCATGAATTTTTATATGAAATTTAACAGTGCTTTTTTATCTATATGATTGATGGAGACGTGTGAGATTAAGTGCATTGACAAAAAATAAAAAGAGTACATTGAAAAATAAATATTTCTTGTGTGAGATAAGATGAATTAACTCTTTGCTTCGATGAACTTATACCGATCTATACGCACGCACACATACATGACAAGTAAAAGCTTATCCTTTTAAAGATGAAATTTTACACACACACATGTGTGTATGTGTGTATAGTTCGAAGAAAGTGCTTATTTCACACAAAGTAGATAGACAATTGGAGTAGATAGACTAAACTATCGCCCGGTTCACACTCCACCCACGTCTATTGAACAGGTGAAGAGGCTCATCCCTTGTTTCCTGTTTAGGATGTGGTTTCCGGTTTTTCTCTTTTCCAATCTTTTCACTCTTACGTAGCCCCCTGCACATCAGTGGCGTTTTCGCCTTGCTTGGGGTGATATGATTAAACAAATATATATATATATAAATCTACCATCCGCCCGTGTAGTGAATACTGCTTCCACATCTGGTCGGGTGCCCCTGCTATTCTCCTCGGGGTTCTTGACAAAATACAACGGAGAATCTGTAATGTGATCGATACCGACTTGGCAGACCGACTGCAGTCACTTTCTCACCGGCGTGACGTGGCTTCCTTGTGCCTCTTCTATAAATACTTTCACGGCTTCTGCTCCGACGAACTTAGATCACTGGTGCCCCCTAGGTATGAATTTGCACAAGATACTAAATTAGCAACTAGGTCCCACCCTTTTACAGTGAAACCGATAAAATGTAACCGCAATTTCTACTCCAACAGTTTCTTCTCTCGCACTTCCCGACTGTGGAATTCCCTTCCATACACTTGCTTCCCTGACAGCTACAATCTCCAGGAGTTTAAATGTAAGGTCAATAGACACCTCTTATAACATTAACTCGCATCCATTCTCTCAAACACTCTTCACATCTACCTAACCCTCATCCTCGTTATCCTTACCCGTCTATCACCCTCCTTCTGACATTTCCTATATCTAACCACTGTTTCTCGTCACTTTCCCCGATGTAACCCTACATATAGGGCAAATATAAGAAAAATTAAGGCAGACACGTTATCTCGTGGTGAATCGGAAGTTTAGGCCTATTTCAGGCGAACCATCATCAGGTTCCGTCTTTATTTAACAAAGGATTTTACACAAAGACGGAAGCTGATGATGGTTCGCCTGAAACAGGCCTAAACTTCCGATTCGCCATGAGATAACGTGTCTGCCTTAATTTTTCTTATTATTGAAGCAATCGTGGACGTGACTACATAGGGATGCTGTGTCAGTGCTTGGATTTCAGAATAAAACAGCATTTACCTCCTAAAAATTTTGAATCGGGCTACTAGCTGTGGCCAACTGGCTAATACATCCAACTGGTTAATACATCTGGTTATAAATAGCAGGAATTGTGTTTTTGGATTCAGTGTGGAACGTTTCTCTATTTTATCAAGGTCCCACTCTTTATAGCATTTAAAGGTTATAGAGTCCTAAAACATCAGATCCTGCAAGCCATCCCTCTACAAACAGAGGGATTGCTTGCTGAGTTTTAATGTTATTGAACTCTACTTTTCCTTGCATTTTTTCCTCTCCCCCATTAATCATCTTTTATTTTACCCGAGTCTTATTCCCAGAAATAAACTTGATAAGGTCTGGGACGGAACCGGTTGTTTTTTAATTTTTTAGTACAAATGTCATTTAAACTACGCTTAATCCCAGCTTATATATAATTTCACCCAAAGCATGGTGGGTCTTCCACGAGTGTGCAGACAAGAATTTACATTGCGAGAAAAGACTGGGCACAGAAAGTATTAAAGAAAGAATAAAACATGAATGGGGTTCGGTGCTTGGATGGGTGACCGCTTGGGTGTGCCAGGTGCTGTAAGAGTTTGGTGGCGGATGTGCGTTGTGGTGCAGTGGATGTCGGCTCGGAGGGGGGAAGTCGGTGGGCCGAGTTCTAGTTCCAGTTGAGTGCCCTGCATTCACTTAGGCATTGGTGCCCTTGGGAAAGGTATTGATCCGTCCCTTCTTTCCAGTTATGGGTTTAATAATAAGGGTAGGTCATAGGGACCCTGCCTTTAAAAAAACAAATCCCAATGAATCTTGATGCACGAGGAGGAGGGGGTATTGCTAGACACAAAACTTATATAAAAGAAAACAACAATAAATTGTTGAAAGAGGTGGGTGTTACCAGCAATAAATAAATAAAAATTTATTTGGCAATAGATGACCTGCCGAGGTTGATGTGCCATAAAACAAAAACAACCAACCAACCAACCAACCAAAATTTATGAAAATTATTTTGAAATAGTTAAATTTATAGAACAAAATAAATTCAATAAAATAATTATTTATCAATTCAGTATTTGGAACCACAAATTTTGAGACCCCCCCCCCCCACACACACACACACTTGTTTTTTTTGTTTTTTTGTTTTTTATGAATATGTTTAATCTTGAACTTAGTGCTGTTGGTTAGCTAGTTTTCGGATTTCTTTGTTCATGGCCTAATTTTCTACATCATTTGTCATTTCACGTGTTGCCTGTCATGTCCTTAATATATCAACAATGGGTGGAAATTTCTCTTCTAAAATGGAAATGCTGCAGGGGCGATTGCAAAAACTTTAATTTTAAAT
>JBBBDQ010000707.1:4392500-4510000 GCA_037127315.1 Ascarosepion bandense
AATAGCTGCGTATATATTCTACTTCTACTGATTAGCTTTCGGCCCATGGTTAAAAGCCATGACTTCGAATGTTGACATTTCAAGTCAAACTGGACCTCCTCACTCGGAAGATGGATGCAAAATATGTGTCCTATCTGCACATTCCCTCGATTTGCTTTCTGCCTCAGACATCGCTATGTTTAGTGAATCTCAATTTAAACAGACATTTTCAAACAAATAACCAGACTATGCTACGTCGTAAATATTTGACGTAAGTCACAAAACCACAAAATAAAGGCCTACAACTCCGACCCGATTCGTATTTTTTTACTGCGAGGTTCACCCTGTACAAGACCCTAGAGCTACTCCAAGTAGATTTTAAAGCGTAAGGGACAGTTTGTGCGGATAGGTTGGGAAGATAACAGCTAACCCTAGATACGAACGGGTGAAGATTAATCGATTGATTGATTTGTCTGCTTAACGTCATATCAACACGTATGTTGATATGCGTCATTTAATGCCGAAATTTAATTTTCTTGTGAGCTTTCAGATAATAAAAATAGAATATTTTGTTATTCTGCTTTCACAATTGAATACATGGCAAATAATGTTCAGCTTTTGTGCATATACGTGTTACTGCGAACATTTATTACAAGAGGCGGTAATATGAGTGTTTTATGTTGTAGTTTGTTTTTTTTAATTTTCAAATACAATTTGATTTCTATAAGAAAAATGTTATGAAAGAGTTCTTTCTTGTTGGTTGATTTTGTTTAGCAGCATATCAATCTCTGTGGGCTACTTAATGCCGGAATCTAAACATTTTAAACACAGTTTTTATGGCTTCAACTAAATATATACTTTAAATATATATTGTTTGTTGGTTAATTTATTTAGCAGCAAATCAACCTCTATGGGTTGTTTAATGCCAAAATTGCCTGATGATGAAATTCTATCTCGAAACATAGAAATTTCCATATCGCAATGTACTTTGCCTGATGATGAGATTCTATCTCGAAACATAGAAATTTCCATATAGCAATGTACTTTTAATTCAAAATTATATGATTATATTATGCTCTACAATATTTATTGTATTGAGCACTGTTTATAAAAAAATAAATGCCAGGGAACTCAAAATCGTAAAACCTTCAGTACTCTTTACCTGGGTTTATATATATATATATATATATATATATTATACTTTCGAACATGTACAAACTACAATCTACATTTAAAGTATAACTTATAATAAATATTCATTGCTCTATTTATATATTGAGCACTGTTTTAAATTAATGTTTTGAACTTTGCAAATATTTTCTTCGTTCCTTATTCATTTGGCCTCCTTCTCCCGAGCGCTCATAGATCAGAGGTAGAATCGCCAAGTGACACCAATTCGGTCGGTTTTCAATCCTGGGTAAAAGCAATCAGATGTCTGACCGTACTGGTTAGCTGCGATACAGCGACACAGATCTGTCTGCAGAGGACTATATATATATATATATATATATATATATATTAATGCAGGTTTCATTGAATAATATAGACAAGTTTTGTCTATTAATTTTGTGTAGGATCCGTTCATACCGTCTGATATACTTGATGGTGATGTCATTAAAAGACAACAAAAAATCACAGTATTTGTTGAATTTTTTATCAGGTCTAAGCTTTCGGCTCACATAAGCCATTATCAAAGAGTAAATAATAACACACAGTAAACATAGAACATTTAAGCTATTAACAATAAAGATAATTGAATTGAAAATATAAGTCCATCCCTACCGTGGCGGATGGCCGAAGACAGTGACAAAATAGTGATGTTGCGGTCCCTGGTCTGATTACAGACATTTGAGTACGTTGTTGGAAATATCGAAATTGATTGTATTCAAACCAGGTTTAAACTGTTTAATGTAGAGTGCTTCGAGGATTTTTAGTTTCTGCTTATTATTTTCTTGTTTGAGTATGTACGTGTTATCAACAAGCGTTTTTCTCAGAAGTGTGCGTTGATAACCGTGTTGTTCTAAATGACGGAATATATTTGAATTTTTATTTAAGTGCAACGTCAGACGCCGTGAGAGCGAATTTGTGGTGTGGCCGATGTAGATATTATTGAGGTTGTTAGAGATACATTCTCTAAATGGACATATGAATTTATATACTACATTGGTCTTTTGCAAATCACCAACGGTGGGGGAAGAGTCGTTGCGGACAAATGAATTAGATGTAGTGGATTTAGTGTAATATATAATGAACTTAATTCTTTTGTTAGAGTCTGTCGGAGAAATATTAGTATTTATGAGTTTTTTTAGGATGTTTTCATCTAGTTGGTAGTTGGAGTGCATCTGGCTACGGTATAAGAGAGTGATATGTTTAGGATTGGTTGGGTTAGTATTATGTGTTGTTTTTTCCATGTTAAGCTTTTTAAGAAAGTAATGTATTTGTTCATCAACTATGTAGTTGGGAAAATTATTATTGATGAGTGTCTGTTTTATGTTTTTTAGTTCACAGTAGAAGATCTGATTTGTAGATGAATTGACTTTTGCACGATGTAATAGATTTTTTATAATAGCTATTTTGTAATAGTGGGGGCATTCACTAATATAATTGAGTGTGGAGGGATTTTTATTAGTAGGTTTTTGATACGGTGAGATAGTAAATTTATTGTTGTCAGTGTTAATTAATATATCAAGAAAAGGAATTTTGTTATCTTTGCTAAGTTCATAAGTAAATTTTAAAACTGAGTTATTTTGAAACTGTTTTTGAAGTTGTAAGATTTCATTAGTATTTTTAATTGATAGTAGGATATCATCAACATATCTTAGATATATTGATGGTTTTGTAAATTTTGCAAAAGTAGTATTTTCAAGGTTAGACATGTAGAAATTACTAAAAATCGGACCAAGCACTGAACCCATGGAGACTCCGTCACGTTGTATATATATAGTGTTGTTTGGATCAACAAAAGGCACTTCAGTAGTACAAGCTAGTAGAATTTTTCTTAGGATGTTGGGATTAATTTTGAGTGGGGGTAATGAAGGATTACTGTAAACATTTCTTATAATTATATCAATAGTTTCACTGACGGGTACATTAGTAAAAAGGTTTTCCACATCAAGTGAAGCTATGATTTCATTATTAGGTTTTTCACTCTTGAGGATTTGGATTGCCTCTAGGGTTGACTTTATGCTGTATTTACTCGGAAGGTAGGGTGTGATAAGCTGGTTAATATGTTTAGTTAACTGGTATACAGGAGTAGGAATTTGGGATATGATAGGGCGGAGAGGATAGTTAGGTTTATGAGTTTTTATGGTTCCGTATATGTAACCAGGTTTATAGTCACCAATAATTTTAGGGAGTTTTAAGGAATTCTGATCAGCGTTGTTGGCACTAATGAGTTTATTAAGTTTAGATTTTAGTTGGTGTGTCGGGTTTTTGTTAATTTTTTTAAATTTTGTGTGGTCATGGAGTATGTGGTTGAGTTTTGTGTTGTAATCTGATTTGTTAAGTACAACAAAGATGTTAGCCTTGTCAGCTTTTTTTACAATTATGTGAAGGTGGTTGCGTAGTTCGTGCGCGGCACTGTTTAGTAATTTTCCCAACTACATAGTTGATGAACAAATACATTACTTTCTTAAAAAGCTTAACATGGAAAAAACAACACATGATACTAACCCAACCAATCCTAAACATATCACTCTCTTATACCGTAGCCAGATGCACTCCAACTACCAACTAGATGAAAACATCCTAAAAAAACTCATAAATACTAATATTTCTCCGACAGACTCTAACAAAAGAATTAAGTTCATTATATATTACACTAAATCCACTACATCTAATTCATTTGTCCGCAACAACTCTTCCCCCACCGTTGGTGATTTGCAAAAGACCAATGTAGTATATAAATTCATATGTCCATTTAGAGAATGTATCTCTAACAACCTCAATAATATCTACATCGGCCACACCACAAATTCGCTCTCACGGCGTCTGACGTTGCACTTAAATAAAAATTCAAATATATTCCGTCATTTAGAACAACACGGTTATCAACGCACACTTCTGAGAAAAACGCTTGTTGATAAC
This sequence comes from Ascarosepion bandense, assembly GCA_037127315.1. Lineage (NCBI taxonomy): Eukaryota > Metazoa > Mollusca > Cephalopoda > Sepiida > Sepiidae > Ascarosepion > Ascarosepion bandense. The sequence goes on from JBBBDQ010000707.1 coordinate 4,396,566, forward strand.
ACGTACATACTCAAACAAGAAAATAATAAGCAGAAACTAAAAATCCTCGAAGCACTCTACATTAAACAGTTTAAACCTGGTTTGAATACAATCAATTTCGATATTTCCAACAACGTACTCAAATGTCTGTAATCAGACCAGGGACCGCAACATCACTATTTTGTCACTGTCTTCGGCCATCCGCCACGGTAGGGATGGACTTATATTTTCAATTCAATTATCTTTATTGTTAATAGCTTAAATGTTCTATGTTTACTGTGTGTTATTATTTACTCTTTGATAATGGCTTATGTGAGCCGAAAGCTTAGACCTGATAAAAAATTCAACAAATACTGTGATTTTTTGTTGTCTTTTAATGACATCACCATCAAGTATATCAGACGGTATGAACGGATCCTACACAAAATTAATAGACAAAACTTGTCTATATTATTCAATGAAACCTGCATTAATGAAAAAATGCTGCCAAAATACACACAATTTAAATTACATGATCCAGCAGCCCAACACACCATCACCACCTTGAAATATAAATGGAGCCTTGTGAAAAGGCAAATTGAAATAGCGAAAGAAAATCTTGACACATTATACAAGAACAAACATGACCTCTACAACAAACTGAAAGATATAACTACCTCAAACCAACTAGAAGAAATAATACTCAGACTATCCAAAATCACCGCAAAATCTGAAGCTGAACACCGCGCTAAAATTGTCAAAAAACTTAATTCACTATACAATGGCACGATCACTCTTCCCAAAAAATTCGATAAATTCATAAATCTTTCCAACCACCAACTAACTAAGCACCAAGAAGAATTACTCAACCTTGGACCTAACTGCCATATATACCGTAAGTATAACCAGCTTACTAAAAAAATTGAAATAGAAACGCTCTATCAAAGCATCACTAAATTACAAGATGAAAAACTTATAACCGTTAAACCCGAACTGAAAGATCTACTTAAGGCTGAGGCAATCAAAGATCGCCATGACAAAAGCAGAAGCTCCTCAAAAATTCTATCGAAACAACTAAAAGTGCCGCGCACGAACTACGCAACCACCTTCACATAATTGTAAAAAAGCTGACAAGGCTAACATCTTTGTTGTACTTAACAAATCAGATTACAACACAAAACTCAACCACATACTCCATGACCACACAAAATTTAAAAAAATTAACAAAAACCCGACACACCAACTAAAATCTAAACTTAATAAACTCATTAGTGCCAACAACGCTGATCAGAATTCCTTAAAACTCCCTAAAATTATTGGTGACTATAAACCTGGTTACATATACGGAACCATAAAAACTCATAAACCTAACTATCCTCTCCGCCCTATCATATCCCAAATTCCTACTCCTGTATACCAGTTAACTAAACATATTAACCAGCTTATCACACCCTACCTTCCGAGTAAATACAGCATAAAGTCAACCCTAGAGGCAATCCAAATCCTCAAGAGTGAAAAACCTAATAATGAAATCATAGCTTCACTTGATGTGGAAAACCTTTTTACTAATGTACCCGTCAGTGAAACTATTGATATAATTATAAGAAATGTTTACAGTAATCCTTCATTACCCCCACTCAAAATTAATCCCAACATCCTAAGAAAAATTCTACTAGCTTGTACTACTGAAGTGCCTTTTGTTGATCCAAACAACACTATATATATACAACGTGACGGAGTCTCCATGGGTTCAGTGCTTGGTCCGATTTTTAGTAATTTCTACATGTCTAACCTTGAAAATACTACTTTTGCAAAATTTACAAAACCATCAATATATCTAAGATATGTTGATGATATCCTACTATCAATTAAAAATACTAATGAAATCTTACAACTTCAAAAACAGTTTCAAAATAACTCAGTTTTAAAATTTACTTATGAACTTAGCAAAGATAACAAAATTCCTTTTCTTGATATATTAATTAACACTGACAACAATAAATTTACTATCTCACCGTATCAAAAACCTACTAATAAAAATCCCTCCACACTCAATTATATTAGTGAATGCCCCCACTATTACAAAATAGCTATTATAAAAAATCTATTACATCGTGCAAAAGTCAATTCATCTACAAATCAGATCTTCTACTGTGAACTAAAAAACATAAAACAGACACTCATCAATAATAATTTTCCCAACTACATAGTTGATGAACAAATACATTACTTTCTTAAAAAGCTTAACATGGAAAAAACAACACATAATACTAACCCAACCAATCCTAAACATATCACTCTCTTATACCGTAGCCAGATGCACTCCAACTACCAACTAGATGAAAACATCCTAAAAAAACTCATAAATACTAATATTTCTCCGACAGACTCTAACAAAAGAATTAAGTTCATTATATATTACACTAAATCCACTACATCTAATTCATTTGTCCGCAACGACTCTTCCCCCACCGTTGGTGATTTGCAAAAGACCAATGTAGTATATAAATTCATATGTCCATTTAGAGAATGTATCTCTAACAACCTCAATAATATCTACATCGGCCACACCACAAATTCGCTCTCACGGCGTCTGACGTTGCACTTAAATAAAAATTCAAATATATTCCGTCATTTAGAACAACACGGTTATCAACGCACACTTCTGAGAAAAACGCTTGTTGATAACACGTACATACTCAAACAAGAAAATAATAAGCAGAAACTAAAAATCCTCGAAGCACTCTACATTAAACAGTTTAAACCTGGTTTGAATACAATCAATTTCGATATTTCCAACAACGTACTCAAATGTCTGTAATCAGACCAGGGACCGCAACATCACTATTTTGTCACTGTCTTCGGCCATCCGCCACGGTAGGGATGGACTTATATTTTCAATTCAATTATCTTTATTGTTAATAGCTTAAATGTTCTATGTTTACTGTGTGTTATTATTTACTCTTTGATAATGGCTTATGTGAGCCGAAAGCTTAGACCTGATAAAAAATTCAACAAATACTGTGATTTTTTGTTGTCTTTTAATGACATCACCATCAAGTATATCAGACGGTATGAACGGATCCTACACAAAATTAATAGACAAAACTTGTCTATATTATTCAATGAAACCTGCATTAATGAAAAAATGCTGCCAAAATACACACAATTTAAATTACATGATCCAGCAGCCCAACACACCATCACCACCTTGAAATATAAATGGAGCCTTGTGAAAAGGCAAATTGAAATAGCGAAAGAAAATCTTGACACATTATACAAGAACAAACATGACCTCTACAACAAACTGAAAGATATAACTACCTCAAACCAACTAGAAGAAATAATACTCAGACTATCCAAAATCACCGCAAAATCTGAAGCTGAACACCGCGCTAAAATTGTCAAAAAACTTAATTCACTATACAATGGCACGATCACTCTTCCCAAAAAATTCGATAAATTCATAAATCTTTCCAACCACCAACTAACTAAGCACCAAGAAGAATTACTCAACCTTGGACCTAACTGCCATATATACCGTAAGTATAACCAGCTTACTAAAAAAATTGAAATAGAAACGCTCTATCAAAGCATCACTAAATTACAAGATGAAAAACTTATAACCGTTAAACCCGAACTGAAAGATCTACTTAAGGCTGAGGCAATCAAAGATCGCCATGACAAAAGCAGAAGCTCCTCAAAAATTCTATCGAAACAACTAAAAAGTGCCGCGCACGAACTACGCAACCACCTTCACATAATTGTAAAAAAAGCTGACAAGGCTAACATCTTTGTTGTACTTAACAAATCAGATTACAACACAAAACTCAACCACATACTCCATGACCACACAAAATTTAAAAAAATTAACAAAAACCCGACACACCAACTAAAATCTAAACTTAATAAACTCATTAGTGCCAACAACGCTGATCAGAATTCCTTAAAACTCCCTAAAATTATTGGTGACTATAAACCTGGTTACATATACGGAACCATAAAAACTCATAAACCTAACTATCCTCTCCGCCCTATCATATCCCAAATTCCTACTCCTGTATACCAGTTAACTAAACATATTAACCAGCTTATCACACCCTACCTTCCGAGTAAATACAGCATAAAGTCAACCCTAGAGGCAATCCAAATCCTCAAGAGTGAAAAACCTAATAATGAAATCATAGCTTCACTTGATGTGGAAAACCTTTTTACTAATGTACCCGTCAGTGAAACTATTGATATAATTATAAGAAATGTTTACAGTAATCCTTCATTACCCCCACTCAAAATTAATCCCAACATCCTAAGAAAAATTCTACTAGCTTGTACTACTGAAGTGCCTTTTGTTGATCCAAACAACACTATATATATACAACGTGACGGAGTCTCCATGGGTTCAGTGCTTGGTCCGATTTTTAGTAATTTCTACATGTCTAACCTTGAAAATACTACTTTTGCAAAATTTACAAAACCATCAATATATCTAAGATATGTTGATGATATCCTACTATCAATTAAAAATACTAATGAAATCTTACAACTTCAAAAACAGTTTCAAAATAACTCAGTTTTAAAATTTACTTATGAACTTAGCAAAGATAACAAAATTCCTTTTCTTGATATATTAATTAACACTGACAACAATAAATTTACTATCTCACCGTATCAAAAACCTACTAATAAAAATCCCTCCACACTCAATTATATTAGTGAATGCCCCCACTATTACAAAATAGCTATTATAAAAAATCTATTACATCGTGCAAAAGTCAATTCATCTACAAATCAGATCTTCTACTGTGAACTAAAAAACATAAAACAGACACTCATCAATAATAATTTTCCCAACTACATAGTTGATGAACAAATACATTACTTTCTTAAAAAGCTTAACATGGAAAAAACAACACATAATACTAACCCAACCAATCCTAAACATATCACTCTCTTATACCGTAGCCAGATGCACTCCAACTACCAACTAGATGAAAACATCCTAAAAAAACTCATAAATACTAATATTTCTCCGACAGACTCTAACAAAAGAATTAAGTTCATTATATATTACACTAAATCCACTACATCTAATTCATTTGTCCGCAACGACTCTTCCCCCACCGTTGGTGATTTGCAAAAGACCAATGTAGTATATAAATTCATATGTCCATTTAGAGAATGTATCTCTAACAACCTCAATAATATCTACATCGGCCACACCACAAATTCGCTCTCACGGCGTCTGACGTTGCACTTAAATAAAAATTCAAATATATTCCGTCATTTAGAACAACACGGTTATCAACGCACACTTCTGAGAAAAACGCTTGTTGATAACACGTACATACTCAAACAAGAAAATAATAAGCAGAAACTAAAAATCCTCGAAGCACTCTACATTAAACAGTTTAAACCTGGTTTGAATACAATCAATTTCGATATTTCCAACAACGTACTCAAATGTCTGTAATCAGACCAGGGACCGCAACATCACTATTTTGTCACTGTCTTCGGCCATCCGCCACGGTAGGGATGGACTTATATTTTCAATTCAATTATCTTTATTGTTAATAGCTTAAATGTTCTATGTTTACTGTGTGTTATTATTTACTCTTTGATAATGGCTTATGTGAGCCGAAAGCTTAGACCTGATAAAAAATTCAACAAATACTGTGATTTTTTGTTGTCTTTTAATGACATCACCATCAAGTATATCAGACGGTATGAACGGATCCTACACAAAATTAATAGACAAAACTTGTCTATATTATTCAATGAAACCTGCATTAATGAAAAAATGCTGCCAAAATACACACAATATATATATATATATATATATATATATATATATATATATATAAACAGCAAAAGTTTGAATTCTGTACAGTTGTGTTTACTCAGCACTATCTTTTGGAAAAGGTCTGTATCCAATATTTCCTGCATTCTATTTTCATGAATCTTAAGTCATTTTGCAACAACCTCAAACGTGTTGAAATCCTATTGAAGAAGTTATCGCTTACATTTTTGTCGAGATTTACAAACTACGTTTCGTTTAATTTTGCAAACCAAACGACGAAATTGGAATAAACTGATTTGTTTTTTGTTTTTTTTTGTTTTTTTAACAAAATACTTTGACAAAAAACCGACTTTACGGTTTAATAATTTATTTATTTTATTTTTATAAAACTTCATGGTAAGCATTTTGTCTTTCTTCTTTTTAACAGCGAAGAATAAATTCTTAAACTTTCTTGAACATGCAACAAGCGTAAATATTTCTTTCTGAAGCTAAATTCCAACTTTTTGAAGCATTTGAAGAAATGTGATTGATTTATAGTTCGTGCAAACGAAGGGTGAAATGGAAACTGGGTTCTTGTATTTTGTGGCAGTAGTAGGGGTCATCACTGTCGTAGTTGGGACGGTCAGTCATGTCTGCCAATTTACAAATACAGCCGACAATCTTCACAATTTAGGTTTTATGAGGACTAGCAGTATAACCCGGCGTTGCTCGGGTGTAATGAAAGCTTTAAAACTAATCCATGGTCCTGGAGCTCAGACTCTTTGGACGTTGGCACGAAAGACTAAAAAGAATTAGTTGTTTCCAGTTAAAGCGAAACCATAGACTGAAAGAAAATGAATGGATGTAAGTCAAATTTTGATTTCCTGGTATCAATATCAAATAAGTTCTTTTCGTCGTAAACTGAATTTTGAAGACTAAATAATTCTTCTGAGTAAATGGTATCATGGCTGAGACTAAGAACTATAATTATACCTACTTAGAGCCAAACCTGAAGCAAAAACTAAAATAAAAGGGCTGGAAAAAATACAGACATACAGGTAGATAAACAGACACACGCACAAACATCTTGCCTTTTATATATATATATATATATTATCGATTTTCTGCACTATTGTAAAAACTGCAACCTTGAAATTTCTGAATATCGTTTCTTATGTCTTTGTCTATGAGTGTATTAAATTTGATTAAAATCGGACCACTCCTTCTATAACCCGATTTTTTTGATTATCGATTTTCATTATATTTATCGGGGGTACCTGGTCACAAAACCTAGCTAAGAACACTCGCAGACGCTTATAGTACAACAGTGTAAATTTTCAAGAAAATTGGTTCAGCCATTTCGGAATCTATAGGTATTGGACACACACACACGCACACACACACACACACACACACACACTGACAAATTTTCATTTATAAATAAGTTTGCATTATCAGAAGGGTTATCAGCAGATGGATTTGTGGAAGAATAAAAGTATATCTTTTGTATGTTTAAATAGAAATTTATTAATAGAAAAGAGTAACATGAATTGGTAGAAGTTAATGTTCAATGAGAGACAGTATTAAGAACTTAAGGGTATCGAGAGTTCGTAGTAGTAACTTGTGCGTATGTATGCATGAGCGTTATCGTTCGGTAGGAATGTCCTTGAAACAATCGCTCAGTTTTAAAGGGTTCCCTTTAGTTATCAACTATAAAAAGAGACAGACGGGTGAACGATGAGGAAATGAGAGAAAAAGAGAAGGATAACAATAATAACGATCGCTTGTCGTTTGTTAAGGGTACGTGTTAATTATGATCATTTTCTTCTCTCTGGCGCCAATCGAACTTTCTCGCCTTTTATTGCGTTTGTGGGTCTTGAAAAGGTCATTTGGTAATTCACTCCCGGATGTGATTCTTGCCTTTTCATTAGACAACGAACAAATTTCACGTTGGCTGGCGAAACGTTCCGCAAAAGAATTTGTTTCTGATAATTGAAGATTATTTGAATTTCGTTTTTAAATGTTTCCTAGTTTTCTACTAACTGAAAAACATTTCGCATCGAGGTGTGAAATTTCACGAGTTTTGTGTGGGCTAAGCAAAGTTTGTAAATTCGAGTAAATTTGTTTATTTTTAACAAAATCAATCAGTCAGTGTTTAGCATTTGAATTTTAAATCTAGATCTTGTTTTGTTCGCTACAATATATAATCTAGGAAAAGACAAGCAAAAAAAAAACAATATTGCATTTTTATTAAATAAGTATTTGTTATTTTAAACATTAAGCTTTTTTTAAAATAATAGGAGCACCTTTTATGCCAAAAAATAAAACTTTTAATTTTAGCAAAAGAAATAATGAAAATTTATTGTATTAAGCTTCGTAACCCTTTACATGTTTGCACTTCACTCCAAAGTCTGCTTTCGATCTATTAATGTATAGGTATTTTACAGAGTGTGACGGACGGACGGACGGACGGACGGACGGACGAAAGTTACATAATTTTATACATAGTTAGATGGCAGAAACCTGTCAGCGTCAGTGAAGAAATACTATAGTATATGTTACTTCAAGCATTACATTTGTCCATAGCACTTGTCGTTGGAAATCTTAATAGTAATATTAGCCGTTTCCTGATAAGGAAATATTCGACAGCCATGGACAGATCAGCCAGTGCTAAATTATTTTTTTAGTTTTGTAAATATTTGTTTTTATCATTGTAAATACGCATTCAGGTTAATTTTTTTAAAAGTTGTTATTGCTTCCCAGCCGAGTGATACCTAAGTCTTTTAAAATGGTACCCTACGCCTCTCTGCTTAGCACTCAGCAACAAAGGGAAGGACCGAGTGTATGTGGAAAAATCCAGGAATGGGAGTCGCGCCTACCTCTACCTGAAGGTAGCAGCAAAAGAAAGGAGAGCCTTCGGGTCGCCCTGGATCTAGCGGTCGGCCAACTTAGTAAGAACGATAAGTAAGAATTTGTTGCTTGAGTGTCAGGAATATTATAGTTTGTTTGGGTCCGTGAATGTGGCTAGCTAAGTTTCAAAGTAGGACAGATAAATATCAGTCTTCCCCATGCCCTTATGGCCTTGTGCTATACTTCTTGTAAATAAATATCTAAACCTGGACTACTAAAGTTACACTTTTCAGCACTCCCTATCCACTGAACTAGGATCAAAGTTCTCTGAATCTCAAATGGTAATAGTAACATCTTTCTTTTAATCGGATTTACCAAGCGATTTACCAAGCGATTTACCAAGCGGAGCAGTAAAGACACTAAGAGATATGGGCTTACTGGGTTTAAAAGAATTAGTAAACAGAAACATTTCTCAGCAACAAAAGCAATAGAAGATTAATCAAGAAGACAAACTATAACGTTTGACATTCCATTTCATTTTTTTAAGATCAAGGATAACTCAAAAGCATGGAGCTGGAAGAGAGTTCCGCAAATGTGCAGTGCGAGAAAGAAACTATTAGCATAAAACCTACGGTTACATCTTTACTGGAAGAATTCCTAATTGAAACATTGACAATAAACGGAAAGAGAACAGAGTAGTCAGGACAGTAGATAGCGATTGACATTAAACTTAATTTTTTTTAATCAAAGTTGGCTGGAAAGCATAGAGCCGGAAGGAAGTTCCATACACAAGAAAAGCAAGAAAATAAACTGTTAGCATAGACGTTTAAATCGTTTTCTTTCTTGTTGATGATAGACTCAATTTTTTTTCTGATGATACTAATCAGACTGATGGCGTGGTATAGTGACGGTGGGATCCCTCACGCACATTCTTGTAAAGAGGCTACTCACCTGATATATTCCATGGCCTTAGGAAACATATCTCATTTAAAGAGCGGTTAAACTGGGCTAAGGTTTTTAAGAAACACTGTAAGGGCCTCCGCTAAGTTTGTCAAATAGGCCTTGTACCTATTTAACAAACATAGTCTCCACAATTTAAAATATCAGAAGTCTCCACAATTTGAAATATCAGAAGGTTGAAGGTTGCATGTTGGAATGTAGAAGAATAAAATATTTCTTTTTGTATATTAAAGTAAAATTTTATTAACTAAACAGAATAACACATTTGTAAGAAGTAACAATGTACGTAGTTAAATGTTCCAGAAAAATAGTAGTAAGAAGCTAAATGAAATCCTTATAGCTGATAGTACAGAATATGTGTATGTAGAAACATTAACAGGCTACTAATAAAAGAAGAAACAAAAAATTGGAAGGAGAGGTAGAACGAATGTATGTCGACGAGACATGATAGGGTCAGCGTCTTGAAATTGCTTTTGTTACATTTTAGCGTGCTGTCTCCAATTCCTGCTCCCGTCTTACTAAATGATTTTTACCGGTCAAGAGACGTAGTTAAGTAGTGGAATCTAGTCACGTGACTGAATCAAAACAGCACAGCCATTTTTTTAGGTGCTAAGAAAATTTGACAGAGGTCATAGATCAATTTGCTATATTCTATCTAGTCAGAATCCAGAATCTAAATTTTTACACCAACTTGCAAAATTTGATTTAAGTCCTGTTTTATATGAAAATTTATTGCAGGAATTTTTACTCTAAATTTGTATTTTTAGTTCTTTTTTTAATATATAAATGCATTGCAGCTATTTTAATATAAATATGTATTTCTGGTTCTTTTATATATGTATTGCACGTATTTTTAATATAAAACCTGTTTTTGGCCCTTTATTAAATAAAAATTATATTGAAAGTGTTTTGTTATAAAAATGTATTTTTGGACTTTTTTATATGAAAATTTATTGCCGCTACTTTTAATATAAATATGCATTTCTGGTACATTTTATATAGAAATATATTGCAGGTATTTTTACTACAAAAATTTATTTTTATCCTTTTTAATATAAAAAAGTATTGCAGGTATTTTTACTATAAAAATATATTTTTGGTCTTTTTTATATAATAAATTGATTGCAGGTATGTTTATTTAATAATGTAATTTTTATCCTCTATTATATATAAATATTTGCAGATATTTTAACTACAAATATATATTTCTAGTAAAATATTTTACATACAAATAAAAAATTATATTTTTTTTTATCTAAAAATATATTGCAGATATTTTTACTATAAATATGTATTTTGGTTCTTTTTTATATAAAATGTATTGCAGTCATTTTTAATGAAAAAATGTATTTTTGTTCCTTTTTTTTTAAGAAAAATGTATTGCAGGTATTTTTATTATAAACATGTGTTTTTTAGTTCTTTATTATATAAAAATGTATTGCAGGTGTTTTGTTATATGTATTTTTAGACCTTTCTTTTATAAAAAAAAGTGTTGTAGCTATTTTTAATACAAGTATGTAATTCTGGTCTTTTTTATATAAAATATATTCCAGGTATCTTTGCTATAGATCTAATTTTTACTCTTTTTTATATAAATAGTATTGCAGGGAATTTGACTATTAAAATGCATTTTTGATTTTACTTTAAATGATAAATGTATTGCAGGTATTTTTATTATAATTATGTAATTTTGTCTTTTTTATATAAAATGTATTGCAGATATTTTTACTATAAATATGCATTTTAGTCCTATTTTATATAATAAATGTATTGCAGGTATTTTTATTATAATTATGTAATTTTGTCCTTTTTTATATAAAAATGTATTGCAGATATTTTTACTATAAATATGTATTTTAGTCCTTTTTTATATAATAAATGTATTGCAGGTATTTTTATTATCATTATGTAATGTTGTCCTATTTTATATAAAAATATATTGAAGATACTTTTACTATAAATATGTATTTTAGTCCTTTTTTATATAATAAATATATTGCAGGTATTTTTATTATAATTATGTAATTTTGTCTTTTTTATATAAAATGTATTGCAGATATTTTTACTATAAATATGCATTTTAGTCCTTTTTTATATAATAAATGTATTGCAAGTATTTTTATTATAATTATGTAATTTTGTCTTTTTTTATATAAAAATGTGTTGCTGATATTTTTACTATAAATATGCATTTTGGTCCTTTTTTATATAATAAATTTATTGCAGGTATTTTTATTATAGTTATGTAATTTTGTCCTTTTTTATATAAAAATGTATTGCAGATATTTTTACTATAAATATGTATTTTAGTCCTTTTTTATATAATAAATGTATTGCAGGTATTTTTATTATAATTATGTAATTTTTGTTTGTTTGTTTTTTTATAAAAATGTATTACAAATATTTTTTACTATAAAAATGTATTTTTACACTTTTATAGTGTTTTGCTTTTGTTTGGGGTTCATTATTTACCTATGATTAGAACATCATCCCGGGTTAAGTGAGCCTAGAAAGAACAGCAATTACAAACAGATGCCTTGCTGTCGGATGTTGCTGATATCTATATCAGCTTAATAATAACTTTTTTACTTTTCTTTTTATCAAAATCATCTAACATTAAATGATCTGAGAGCAGAATCTTGAGGGCAATGTGCAAGTCTTAAATAAGATGTATTAAATAAAAAGATGTAAATATCATTTGATGACATGCTCTCATCCCCAATTAGACATCAATTGATGATATCTACTGATCCCAAATGAGATATCCATTTATTATATCCGCTAACACTCAATGAGACATCACCTGACGATATCCACTGGTACTCAATGAGATATCAACTGATTATATCCGTTGTTCCTCAATGGAATTTCATTTGATGATATCAACTGATCCTCAATTGGACACCAGCTAACAATATACGCTGATCCTCAATGAGATGTCAATTGATATCTGCTAATCCTCAGTGAGATATCAATAAATGATATCTGCTGATTTTCAATAAGAAATCAACTAAATATATTAGCTTATCTCAAACAAGATATCAAATAATTATCCGCAATGAGACATCAGTTGATATCCGCTGATCTCCAAAGAGACATCAATTGATGACATTCGTTGACACTTAATGAGATATCAATTGACGATATCCGCTGACACTCAATCAGATATAAACTGACAATATTCGTTGATCCTCAATGAGATAATTAATAATATCCGCAGATCTTCAATGAGATATCAACTGATGATATCCGCAGATCATCGATGAGATATCGATTGGGAATGTCAGCTGATCCTTAATAAGACATTAATTGATGATATCTACGGATCATCAATGAAAGATGATATCCGCTGATCATCAATGAGATATCAATTGATGATCAGTTATCATATATCCTGTGATACTCAATCAGATATAAACTGATGATATTTTCTGATTTTCAATGAAACAATTGATGATACCCGCTGATCCTCAAATCAGACATCAATTGATGGTAAACGCTAATCATCAATAAGAAATCAACTGACGATAACCGCTGATCCTCAATGACACATCAAAAGATGATATCTGCTGATCACCAAATCAGACATCAATTGATGGTAAACGCTAATCATCAATGAGAAATCAACTGATGATAACCGCTGATCCTCAATGAGACATTAAAAGATGATATCTGCTGATCACCAAATCAGACATCAATTGATGGTAAACGCTAATCATCAATGAGAAATCAACTGATGATAACCGCTGATCCTCAATGAGACATTAAAAGATGATATCTGCTGATCACCAAATCAGACATCAATTGATGGTAAACGCTAATCATCAATGAGAAATCAACTGATGATAACCGCTGATCCTCAATAAGACATCAAAAGATGATATCTGCTGATACCCAATGAGACTACAATTGATGGTATCCGCTAGCGAGACAAGCTTGCTAACCATTGCACCACATCAGGATACCCACCCAAAGTTAAATATGAAAGACGTTCGTGCCAGTTGGTATTGGAGCACTGGGAACAGTTTAGAAGCACCCTTTTCCAAAGGCAGGATAAATTAAAAATCTGGGACAAAGTTGAGATCATCAAGACGACAGTATTACTGAAAACAATTAAAATACTAAGTGTACAACACCGATTTTCCTGAATTAACGCCTTCATTTTGGTGACTATCGTCATAAATATTTGCCTACTTTTGTCAGGTGACTGCTGCAGTTGATTATATTTTGAAATGAACACTTGCATTAACTGTTTAATAATATATTTTTCTGGTGGTCGCTCCTTGTCGTGGTGGTGGTGGGGGGTCTTTCGGTGTCCAGTGACACTGAAAAATATATCGTTGAGAGTCTTAAACACCTGTAGGTAGGACCACTCTTGACGGCAAGATAATAGCTAAGGACCTAAACACGACCAATTCACAAAAACCCCAGCAATGCTACAAGCTGATGACGATTACAACATATTCTCAACGGTTGAACCAGCAGATGACGAGAGCTACTCATCACGGACATGTTACGGAAAGCGCCACTTGGGTCATCGGCAGTCCGTTGCAACTTCGTATCATGATCCTACATGGCTCATTCTATATGTGCCGCAAGGGAAGGTCATGAAATCAAGCGTGTAGGTCACTTCCTATCCGGTTAAGTTCCATCTTAAACAAATTCACGCCATTGGCATTTTCTTATACTCTGATTTTCTTTCAACCAACACTTGCAAAGCCAAGCGGTGATAAGGAATGGATGACGGGGGAAGGTTTTGGTGAAACTGAAAGCTTCTAGTTCTGAACCTGCACGTTGACGACGAATGTAGTCATCAACACTGCCATCATAAAGGAAGCGATCAACAAAAAAGAAATTAATATTCTTGGATACGTGATAAAGCCGACGAAGACGACTACGACCCATGTCTCTTAATCTATCTATTGTAGAAGACGAAGATTCCGTTTTTAATTTATATTTACGAGTCGACTCGATGTAACTTTGGTCATGAAATAAAGCAGGCAATAAGAAAGACGAAAAGGCGAAAGTGACCAGAAAAACAATATATTAACAAAGGTTACATAGGGTTGAAAGCATGCATAAAAGTAAGGAAAGAAAAGTTCTTTCCCTTTGTCTGGACAGAAACGTAAAATGTTCGGTAGAAAGTTATTTTATGTAAAGTCCAGTTTGAATGAAAGTTAATGTGCATAGTGTTAATGTCTGGTTCCAATTGGAGTTTTTTAGTGTGGTGTGTGCATGCTGGTGAGAAATAAAAATTTGCGCCACTAATTGCTACCCGCAATTAGTGCGCGTGTGTTTATGTGAGTTAGGGAAACATGTCTGCTCTTGACCGGGACAAAATCCTAACTAGCGTACCACGTGACGTTCCCCGCTTTTATTGGAATGCGTTTACGCGAGAACTAAGGTTGTCACGTGAACGCTGAATGACAATGTGTGTGTGTGTGTGAGTGTGAATGTATCAAACCCTACACTATCTATCTATCTATCTATCTATCTATCTATCTATCTATCTATCTATCTATCAGGTACGACTTACAATGACAACTGTGTTACAACTGTATCAGCGACTGTCACCGGATTCTGCGTGTCTCATATCCTATGTACTGCAGAGCAAGGTCATGAAATCAAGTGTCTGGGTCACTTTTTGGCAAGATCAGGTTCACATTAAGTAAATGCACGCCATTGTCACTTTCCTTGACTGATTTTCTTTCACCCCTAACCAACACTTGCAAAGCTAAACGGCTATAGGCAATGAATGACAGATCCAGTTTTTGGTAAAACTAGAAACTTCTAGTCACGAACCTGCACGCTGGCGGCTAATGTAGTCATCAATGCCGCCACCATAAAGGAATCGACCAGCAAAGAAAAAAATTAACATTCTTCGATACTTGATAAAGCCGATGACGACGGTAGACTATTCACATTATGTAACTTATACGAGATACACTCTTCTAGAGACAATATCTTGTATCGATTAATTAATAGTTAATTCATCCTAGGGAAGCTTCTTCTTTTTATTGAAACTGGGCGTATGCCATTTCGTACAACTCGACCTGGATATTGAACTCAGTCGTGAGTTCACTATCCATTTAATCGGTTCGTTAACCAACACTTTTCGTTAGCTCGTTCAGCCTAATGAGACATGTAACAAAAGTTATCATCTTAATTCTGATGAATAGAGCACGCAGCAGAATCAGACCGAGAATATGATATTTATACTCACACATTTATAAAAACGATAAACACAGACGGAGAAAGACGTGTGGCTGTGGTTTATAGATTACGCTAAAGCGTTCGATGAAAAACGCCACAAAGATCTATTGGAAATACGCAGTAACTTTATTGAAATTGGGACTGGTGTTAGAATAATCAATACCAGGCTACAGCAGTGATGAACAAGTAACTTACAGGGTTAGAGGGAGATAACTCATGACTACCAAAAGAGGCTCTACGCAAGGAATGAAGATACCCTAGTGATTGTAGTAAAGGATTCTGAAGAAGGCCGATGTCTACAAAGGCCGAAACATCGTACAAATGGCAACAAAGATGAAGACAATAGTCCAATGTAAATAGTGTAAATATTACCTAATCTGAGAAATATAGACAAATACTGAGATAGGAGTTGTAACAATTTTATGGGACTTTACAATACACACAGACAGAACAATCAAAGCTAATCGCACAGACATTGTGATAAAAAATAAGAACAGAATGTGCTTTCTTATTAACATGGCATTCTCTGTAGATGGAAAGGAAACTCTAAGAATCTGGCATGAACATCATCCAGACCCGGTTACAGAGATAGGACATCTAACAATTTTATGGGACTTTACAATACACACAGACAGAACAATCAAAGCTAATCGCACAGACATTGTGATAAAAAATAAGAACAGAATGTGCTTTCTTATTAACATGGCATTCTCTGTAGATGGAAAGGAAACTCTAAGAATCTGGCATGAACATCATCCAGACCCGGTTACAGAGATAGGACATCTAACAATTTTATGGGACTTTACAATACATACAGACAGAACAATCAAAGCTAATCGCACAGACATCGCGATCAAAGACCGCAACAACACAATGTGCCTTCTTAGTGACATTGCAGTACAACGTATCTTTGAAGACATTTAAAAAAATCTATCAAAATACAAGGATCTGAAAGTAGAAATCGCAAAAACATGTAGCACCTGAGCGCATTAATAATTCCATTTGTAGTTAGAGATCTTGGGTTGGCTGGAAAAGGTTTCAATAAACTCATTGACAGGTTTTCTGGTAGCCTTAAAAAATCTTTAAACATTGTCTTCACAAGCACAGTACACACATTACGAAGAGCTTTATCTGTGTAGCATGTGTTTGATATGCTTTGTTTTGTTTTTTGTTTTTTGTTGTTGTTGTTTTTTTTTGTTTTTTGTTTTTTGTTTTCTAATGATTAGCGTAAAATATCATGAAAATGTCTGACTTTAGGTCTCTGCTTGAAACCCGGAAGTAAATCTGTATACAACATAAATCAAAGGAAACAATAATTATAATGTCGTTTGGATAAATCATTTTATTATCGAGTCGGCGTGGGCAGCTTTTATAAATACAGATTTTCTTCGAAATTTTAGCAATTTTTTTTCAAAGCATAGGCACACACAAGCAATAAAACTTGTTCATATTCAATATATTATTATTGTTCTTTATGTGCCGTCTCTCCTCAGGACATAGGCGGTCATGGCTCTCCACAATTTTCTGTCTATCGTAGGTTTTAATAAATTTTGTCTTTTTGTTATTTTTCCTAAACCTTTTTCCGTTATCCAGCTAATGAGAAAAACAAACAAATATCTTGATAAATACAGCATACACAATAAGAATTTTGTCCAGGTAATGCTATTGATGTTATAGGAGTTAGAAAAACAAATCATGAAATGTAGCCATAAAACTAAATATGCTTTGTGTTTCCCCTCTCACCTCCAATTTATCCTGTGAGTATCAAATTTTCTAAATACTCTTTCCTCATTATGTGCCCTAGAAATGTTCTTTTTTTATACAGGGTGTCCATAAAGTTCATGTGCACGATTTATAACCCTATTTGTATTTGCGATAGAAATGATTATTAAAAAGGATTAGAAAGAATTAAATCTATATTTTTTAAAGTTTTATTGAAATTTTATTTAAGTTTCCACATGTCCTCCATCATTAGCAATACAAAGGTAATACAATTTTGCAGTTCATATTTTTTAGTTATCTAAAATTGTGGCATATTTTGTGGTAAAAAATGACTCAATAACTATACTTAAAACTATGTGCATTAAACTCTATAACATTTTTTACAGATTATTTCTATCACAAATAAAAATAAAGTTATAAAATTTTAAAAGTGCACAGGGACTTTATGGACACCCTGTATTTTATATATGAAAAATGTCCAGTAGAAAATTTCATGAACCATTTGCTGACCTTCCGTTTCTTGTTGGGACCCCAAAGAAAATGTGTATCCAAAGAAACAATAATAATAATAATCAAACAATATGAAAACAGAAACAAAAATTATTCAAACATGAAAGAAGGCTGAAAATACAAACGAGATTTACCTTTAGAAACTCAAAATAGAACCCAAGAACCAAGTGTTGCAGCAAAAAATATGAAAAACAAAGTCAAGTCTAAAGCTCTTGAACAGATGAAACAACGTTGGCAAGACAATCCTCTGCATGACTAATATCCAGACAGTATTAATAATCCCGATGTTGATAAAAGTTAACTCATTGATGGTTACAAGCATTTGGATTAAAGGCTAAAAAGGAAGGCTTTATTCTTGCAGCGCAGTCTTTTAACTAGGAACTTTCAGGTAATTATCATACATAATAGTGTGGATCCAAAATGCAGGATCCATGACAAATGTCAAGAAACCATAGACCATTTAATTTCAGGATGTTCTGTACTTTCGCCAAATGAATATAAAACCCGTTACGATAGAGTTGGGCAATATTTACACTGGACAATATGTAAACACTTTGGGAAAGATGTTAACATACACTGATATGAACATCATCTAGCTCTTTTACAGAAATAAAAGGCATCACAATTCTATAGGATTACACCATCTTTACAGACAGAAAAATTGAAGTCAATAGGCTGGGTATAATTGTCAAAGACCGGAAATAAAAAAATTGCCTACTAATTTTTTTTTTTTAATCATTTCACCCCGAGCAAGGCGGAAATGCCACTGATGTGCAGGGGGTTACATAAATGTAAAAAGATTAATTAGAAAAGAGTGAGGAGTACAGACTAGTTAGAAAGGAACAATATAAAGCAGGTGCGATGACAGATACATAGGTGGAGAGAAAGGGAAGGTTATACAGGGGTGGGGAGAGAGCTAGAGTCCAGTGGTTAGTAGATGAGTATTGACTTTGCATTTAAATTTCTGGAGGTTGTAGCCGTCAGGAAAGCAAGAATATGGGAGCGAGTTCCACAGGCGGGAAGTGCGAGAGAAGAAGCTGCAGGATGGACTGTAACATAACAACCAAGGAATTTGAAAACCTACCAAAGTATCAATCAGTTAAATGTCATACGTGATACACGCTTTGGGCGATCATGTTTTGAAAGAGACATGACTGACTAGGGAGACGATTTTCTCGAATTAGGTTGCCATTACTTTCTGAAGTAGACTAGCTGCCAACAAGGCTATAGAATCCAATCTGCCTTGCTTCTTAACCCATAACTGGAGAGAGAAGAGATGGATTAACACCTATCCCAAGGGTATTTGCGTAAGTGAATACAACGAATTCAACTGGAATTCAAATTCAGCTCTCCGATTTCTCGTTCCGAGCCGATAGCCACTGCATTACAACGCACCACATCGAAGTATAAATACCTGAAAATCGAAATAGAAAAATGTGCAAACTGAAAACAAAAATATTAAAAGTTGTAGTGGGTACTCTGATAAAAAAGAAAAACAACAACCCGTTGAAAAAATCCCTGGAAATCCCAGCTTAAGAAGAAATACGAAATTTAAGAGAAATACAAAAAAATTATCTTGATTGGTTCAGCCCACAAACTAATAATTTTGTCCATGTAGCGCTAGTGATTTTATGGGAGTTAGGAAAACAAATCATGAAATGTAGCCATAAAACCACCCACAACCGGCCTTAGATCTTCCCACAGACTTGGAAGATAGTGTGACCATAGTAGTAATCGAAATATAATGAAGATAATATCAATTACA
Source organism: Ascarosepion bandense (assembly GCA_037127315.1). NCBI lineage: Eukaryota > Metazoa > Mollusca > Cephalopoda > Sepiida > Sepiidae > Ascarosepion > Ascarosepion bandense. Next base: position 4,416,320 of record JBBBDQ010000707.1, read on the forward strand.
TTAATAATAATAAGGATTCTAATATAGAAATCAGTAGAATGCACCATCTCAAGACAGTAACATTATCTGGTGTTATTGGGGCTCTGGAAACGACATCAAAAGGAGGAAATATTTTTCTTTTCCACAATTATTTTTTATGGCAACTGTTCTGATGAGCTTTTTTCTCATGTGCCCCGTTCACGCGAAAAAATAGAGCATTGATTTACTATATACAGATGAGAGATCAAAGCATTTGCAATCTATGAAAAGAGTATACTAAAGTGAAAGAAATTAAACCGTTGTCTATCCTACATATCTTCATGATATGCATTTCTGAATCCCCTCTTTACGCTCTTACTATAACCTTATTTAGAAACCCACTACTCGGAGTGGCTCTTGGGCCTTTTATTGGGAGCACAATAGATTTTTTTAAATAGTTACTCGACCGACACACTGGGTGACTGGAAAGTTGCTTGTATGCATTTTTTACTTCCTTTACGCCTTACAACCTCATTTAGAAACGTTCTAATTTGAGTGGCTCTTAGGTCTTTTATTAGGTGCATAGTATTTTTTTTTTTTTTTTTTTTTTTGTAAAATGAAAAGATAACACTAACCTGTCAGTCGGAAAAAGATTTACACAAACGGGTGTATTCGTTGAGATGCCTCATCCCAGCAGGTTTTCCTTCAGTATTATCCCCGTATTTGCGAGAGGAGCTCTTTCCATGGGACCGAAGATGAATTGAATAAAAAAGAATCATTTAAATGAATTAAAAGTCTCACAAAAATATGCGCGTAGCTAGAAACTGATCGATAAGTTAAATACGACCAAAAAGCATTTTTTTTTTTTTTTTTGCTGTTTCAATAAGGGAGTTTAAATTAGACAACTGATGTGACCAAATGGATTGACAGCTTGATTGGGCCTTGTGGATAGATTGGGAGGTAAAGACAAAAGATTCAAATAAAGTCAAGGTTAGGGACAAAGACAGACATGTTATTGTCTTCCTATTGTTGTTTATTATTATTATTATTATTATTATTATTATTATTTTCTTCCCTTCTTATTTTAAATTTGTTCACCTTTTTAAAACATTCTTTTTTTTCATTTGTTTTTCTCCTCTTTCTCTTTTTCTCTGTTTCTTTTTTCTTTCTTCTTCCGTGTTCCTTTATTCCATTCGTTTATCTTCTTTCTTTTCCTCTTTTCCTTCATAATTTCTTTTTCCGTCTTTCTCCTTTTATACGTTTCTTTATTTCCTTTTCATCTTTCTTCTTTTTTCTTTACATTTTCCATCTTTCTTTCCTATCATATCTTCTCTTTCTTCTGTTGTTCATTCTTTCATTTTTTTAAACCTTTTTCTTTAATTTGTTATTTTTCTTTCATTCTTTATTTCAATTCTTTTTATTCTTTCTTTTGCCATTCTTTTCTTTTTCTTTTTTCTTTACTTCCTTCTTTATTTCTTAACTATCTCTTTCTTTCTTCCTCTCTTTTCTTTCTTTTTGCTGATTTACTTTTTGTCTTTTTTTTTAATTATTTGTTTATTTTGTCTCCTTTCTTTCTTTCTTTCTTTCTTTCTTTCTTTCTTTCTTTCTTACCTTTTCCTTCCTATTTTCTGGGCTATTTTTTTTCACGTTGAATCTGAAAATCAAGTCCATTTTTCCTCATTACATGACGATTTCTAAGTACATATAATTTCTATTTTGCCAATTGAAATTTCTGGAGCACATGAATAGGAAAGAAGGCTTTGAAAATTTGGTGCTCATAAGAGAACAAGTGAGATAGCGAAATAGTACATAAATATCGCCCGGTTTGACACTCCACCCACGTCTATTGAACAGGTGTAGAGGCTCATCCCTTGTTCCCTGTTTAGGATGTGGTTTTCGGCTTTCTCTTTTCCAATGTTTTCACTTTTCTTCTTTTTATTTTTTTTATTATTATTTTTTTTTTCAATTGGAGTAGATAGACTAAACTATCGCCCGGTTCACACTCCACCCACGTCTATTGAACAGGTGTAGAGGCTCATCCCTTGTTCCCTGTTTAGGATGTGGTTTCCGGCTTTCTCTTTTCCAATCTTTTCACCCTTTTCTTTTTTCTTTTTTTCAATTGGAGTAGATAGACTAAACTATCGCCCGGTTTGACACTCCACCCACGTCTTTTGAACAGGTGTAGAGGCTCATCCCTTGTTCCCTGTTTAGGATGTGGTTTTCGGCTTTCTCTTTTCCAATCTTTTCACTCTTACGTAGCCCCCTGCACATCAGTGGCGTTACCGCCTTGCTCGGGGTGATACGATTAAATAAAAAAATACGAGTACGTCAGAATTAATAACTACCGAACATCATCTCAACCAAATCAATAACACGTTAGAACAAAACCAAAAACACAATACTACTAAAAATCTTTGCAATCTATATAAAAGGGAAAATTCTATTATCTAATGGTACTTGTAACTTTATAAACTTGCCCGCTCCAGCCTCGTTATGACCCCATTCAAAAGAAAACTTAAATCAAAATACTCTGTTAAATTATCCAACAGTTAAATCAAAAATTAATAAAATCTTCCTTGTTGGTCATTTTTAACAAAACATATTTAAATGAAAGACTGCTACCCAAATTTACATTTACACACACACACACACACACACACACACACACACACACACACACACACACACACAAATACTCTACCAATCTAATCATCAGTTAAATAAAAAATTAATAAAAATTTCCCTTGTTAGTCATTTTTAATGAAACGTTTAAATGAAAGATTGCTGCGCAAATATACGTTAATTAAACTACAAGATCTGACAGCCAGCAAAGAACACAACACTAGCACATTCTGGAGAAAACTCATGGAACAACAACTGACAATAACCACAGAAAAGATTTGCAATGTTAAAACAAGAAATTCAAAGACACAAGGATAGTAAGCGTCATCTCAACTACCTCAATAGCACATTAGAACTAAACCAAAAACAAACTATTACTAAAATCTTTGCAATCTTTATAAAGGGAAAATACTATTACCTAATTGTAATTGTAATTGTAACTTTATAAACTTAATACTGGAAAAATTAAATAAAAAATAAAATCTTCCTTGTTGATCGTTTTTAATGAAATATGTTTAACGAGCTTTAACGATTGGCGCAACTGGGTTTAATGAAAAGCAAAAATTTATTAAGGCCTAAAAAGACATGGAGTTGTGGAGAGCCATGATTACCTACGTTCTGAAGAGACACGGTATATAAAAAAGAAGCCTTCGAAAGATACCTAGACTATCTTAGTGAAGAACATTATATCCGTGTAACTGTTAATATCTTTCTGCATGTGTTGTACCGGTCGACATTTTTATTTACCCAAATGTTGTTGGGCAATGGGATCATGTTTCTGAACATTTTTTTAACGTTGATTCAAAAAATCAAGTCCGTCTTACCCCCTCGCATCAAGTTTTCGCTGTACAGATCATGTTTTTTTTTTCAAAATAGGCCAAAATGTCTAATTTCACTGTTTTATTTACATAATAATGTAAGTAAAACACTTGAAACGTTTTATTTTAGATTTAAGTAACTTACCATTTTAAGAAAAACATTTTAATAACATCCCAAATGAATTTTCAACAGTTCCAGTCTCTATTTTCTGACAAAGAAATACTTTATTTTCTGTAGATTTTATTCCCAATTTTCTGATCTAAAATACTTGGTGGTTTGTGATTTTGATATAGAATTGATAAACTTCCTATAATTATAACAATTTCATTGGACATTCCATGGTAGGATAATACAGATCAATGTGTTGCATCAGAATAAGTAATATATTAATCCTTATTAAAAACGTAAGCTAAAATAAAATTTAATCAAAGATATACGTCAATACTTTATGAAAGAAATGTGAACGAGACAAAGATACAAAGTTTGAGCATATAAGAACCTATGACATGCAAAGTTTTTCATTTTTGTTCAGTCAAAGGGATTCTTGGCGTCAGGTAATAAAATCTATAATAAATAACCGATTGAGATTGATATCATGTAAAATAAACCAAACCAATCTATCATGTTTTCTGTTTATCAATTGCTTCAATGGAAAGAAATGTGACTGAAAACATTGAGCTACGTCAATAATGAGTTTATTAGCGTTAAAAATCACCACTCAAAAGCCTGATTTCACCAGGTCACGAGTATCGACTCATAGGAAACACGACACTATCTCAACCACAAGACAGGTCGCTAAACATTTTTTTATTATTATTACTTATTAAGTATAGTTGTGTTCAATAGAGAGCTAAGTTGGGAAAATTAACAGACGAAAATTACGTTTTACTAATCTTTCAAGTGGAGAAGGTTCTCTCTCTCTCTCTCTCTCTCTCTCTCTCTCTCTCTCTCTCTCTCTCTCTCTCTCTCTCTCTCTTGAAAGAAATAAAGTAAATATTGAAAAATTGATAAACGAAATTTGAGTTTTTTAAGTAATGAAGGCTCGCCTGCCTGCCTGCCTGCCTGCCTGCCTGCCTGCCTGTCTGTCTGTCTTTAAACTCAGCATTCGATATTCTTACTTTTACCCCTGGATTCGAAATCCTATCTCTGTCAGCGGTTGGAAATATAGCTGATCTTACATTATCACTCCCTCTCTCTATCTCCTCTCTATCTCGCTTTTCTTTCTTTCTCTCTCTCTCTCGCTCTCTCTCTCTCTCTCACACACACACACAGACACACACACACACAAAATAAATAAAGAAATGGTTTATGTGAAAATTAATTGGTGAAAATTGAGTTTCACTAATTTTCTAAGTGAAAAGGGCTCGCCTGCCTGCCTCTCTGTCTTTAAAATCAGCATTCAAGATTCTAAATTTTACCCACTAGATTTGCAATCTTATCTCTGTCCTCGGTTGGAAATATAGTTGATCTTTGATTATTACTCCCTCTCTCTTTCTACCGTCTATCTCGCTTTTCTTACTATTTCTCTCTCTCTTTCTCTCTCTATCTCTCTCTCTCTCTCATGAAACAAATAAAGAGATGGTTTATGTGAATTAGCGAAAATTGAGTTTTACTAATTTTCTAAGTGGAAAGGGCTCGCCTGCCTGCCTGCCTGTCTTTAAAATCAGCATTCGAGATTCTAAATTTTACCCCCTGGTTTCGAAATCTTATCTCTGTCCTCAGTTGGAAATATAATTGCTCTTTCATTTTCTCTCCACCCCCCTCTCTCTCTTTCTTTCTCTCTCTCTCTCTCTCGCTCTCTCTCTCTTTCTCCTCCCCCCTCTCTCTCAAAACGTACACTACCTCAGCCGGAACTTGAACCTATTCCGCCGATCGATTTCATTTTGAATATTGTTAGTCTTTATCCGAACTCTGCGCCTCTTTTTTGTTAATGACTATGATTTTGTTTTCTCTAGGGATGTTTTATTTATTTATTTATTTATTTATTTTTTACATTTTCTAATATTGATTCTGAGCTTCTATCTTTATCTCTTTTTGCTTTATTTCCATATTTTCATTGGCTTTACGGTTTATGATCCCCACAGCAAAACGACTCACTCGCCTGAACAACATCGGGTTTGCAGTCATTTCTTGACCTTTCTTTCTCACCTTTTACCTGCTTATTCGCAAACTGAACTACAACCCCACAAAAAAGGTCACAACTCATACTTCGCATTATTTTTATCTTCCTTGTTCTATGTGAAATACTTCCGCCATCAATGGTGGGAAACACAGCCAAATAGGGCGGGAAAATATGAGAAAAAAGTTGCGTTAACACGTGGCTGAGTTGGTCAGCTGAAACAGTGTCAAGATTTGAGAAGACAGCTTCTCGGGGTCCATGCACTTCGTCTTTACGTGCCGTATCCTTTCAAGACGTGGGCGATCATGGACTTCCAATTGTCCCTATTTCTTGTCACTTTAAACACTTTTCTCTTGGCATTTCTCCCAAACCCCGCTCAACAATCCACTTGCTCAAGCTTATCAAGTATGTCTCACACATACCCTGTCTCTCTTTCCTCACCAATCCTATGCGTATTAGATTCTCCAAACCCTCCTTCCTCATTCAGTCAGTTAAGTGCCATACGTGATACACGCTTTGGGCGATCACGTCTCGAAAGAGACATGACTGACTGGGCAGAAAATTATCCCGCAATAGATTCCTGTTGCATTCTGCGGTAGACTGGTTGCTAGCCAAGGCTATAGAACCCACTCTGTTCTATTATTTAACCCATAACTGGAGGGAAGAGATGGATTAATACCTTTCTTAATTTGTACGTAAGTGAATACAAGGAATAAATACCCTTTGTGACACTGCCCCTGGTCCGGAACCTGTTGTGATGATGATGACCGGAACCTGAGTCAGGGTTGATGCTGTCGAAACGACACTAGTTATGACGACGCTCTCGGGTCGCTAATAGTGATGATGGCCTCGTTACAGTAGCTGGTCTTCAGGACGTCTATTACAACGGTGAACTTTCCTGCCCCCGCTGCATTCTTTGATCTCAGGAAAGACACGTTGAAAACCCGGTAGCCATTTCTCTACCACTTCAAACCAGACCGGATACACGTATACACTTGTGTTGAAAAAAATAAACACAGCACGAAAAAAAAAAAATTGTAGTGCAAATTTCCCAGAAATAATTAATGCAGCTTTCTGTATTATTAATACTGCAGATACAATTTTTTAGAAGCCACAAGAACTTATAGACAACATTTTTTTTAGACGGGGGATTTTTGTAGACCAGTGATTTTTGGTAATAATCAGATTAAATGTTTGAAACTTTTATAGGACTTTATAAATCTTAGTTGCTTGTTAGATTATTGAGTGATATGTACGATCGAATAATGTTTTTAATTGCTTTTTCATGCTGTTAATGAATAAGGCGCATTTGGTTACGATAGAATAAGTTAATGGTGATTTTATTAATGTTGTCTACATCATGGAGGTGTCTTGCGTTATCAGTCTGTAAATTTCGTCAAGGCTAATTTTAGTTTGGTTTAGTGTGTTTTACGGCATATCAACACCTCAGTGGGTTATTTAATGCCGACAATATTTTTACAATAGATTTGTATGAATAGAATATATATTCTTTGTGAGAAATAAGTTTGTAGATCAGACTTCTTTGGCTTATTTTTCTATTTTTGGTTTTTGTTGAGACTCAGATGTATTGCTGGTATGAACTTTTCCAAAACTGTATTGCTGGAATATTTTATTTCCTTCAAAAATGTATTGCTGGACATTTTACTATAAAAGTCTCTTTTTATATTTCATAGTGTTTTGACCCCAGTTTGAGGTTAACTATTTGACCATAGTTGGAACCCTAACAGGTGTTACCACCTAGGGTCAAGGTAGACCTGGGAACAACAGCAATTTAGAGGGGGTGCCATGCTCCTCACAACATCCTAATCAATGGTCTTGCTGCTGGATGCAGATTATTGTCCTACCCAGGACCTAAGGCTAATTTTACTTATTCGTCAACGACGGGGTTATGGTTATTGTTGTTGACTGGAGTTTGTTTAATGTCGCGTAGTTTCATATCTTATTCTTTAGGATGTGCGTTGTGGTACAGTGGATATCGGCTCGGAACGAGAAATCGGAGAGCCGAGTTCAAATTCCAGTTGAATTCATTGCATTCACTTACGCGCAAATACCCTTAGGAATGGTATTAATCCGTCTCTTCCTTCCAGTTATGGGTTAAATAACAGGACAGATTGGGTTCTATAGTCTTTGCTAGCAACCAATCTACCGCAGAAAGCAATGGCGGGATAATCTTCTGCCTAGTCAGTCATGTCTCTTTCGAGACATGATCGCCCAAACGTTTACCACGTATGGCACTTAACTAACTGACTGAGTTTCTTATAGAGTCGTGTTTTTTTTAATAGCAGCCATTTTATGTCTGTGAGGACATTCACTTTTGTAGTTAACTAAACAAGAGTTTCTGCGAGTTAGAATTTGTAAAAAGAATGCTGGTCAAGATAGGGCTTTTGCCATCGACTAATACGACGTCGTGGAAAGGGATTTTATCATTCATGATATACCTGCCAATGTGTACATAGATTGCATAAGTTAATGTTGTAATTTGATTATTAGTGCTAGAGATGCAATTTGCCAAGGGGGCAGGAGAATTCAGAGACAACATTATATATATATGAAGTACTTATAAGGTGAAATTCTGTTTGGAAAAATTAAGTTCGGATTTTTAAAACTTTTGCAGTAGATGATAAATCTTAGTTGTTTGTTGGGATCGTTGAGTGATATGTACCGGTGAATTATGTTTTTAATTGCTTTTTCATCCTGTTTACAATTAGGGTGCGTTTGGTTATGATAGAATAAGTTAATTGTGTGTTTATTTTTGTTCGTGTCAAGAAGAGGTCTTGCGTTCATTTTTGCTGAAACAATTTCAGGCTAATTTTATTTGTTCATCGACGAAGTGGTTGGGGATATTATTGTTGATTAGGGTTTGTTTAATATTTCTAAATTCTTTATGTAAATCATCTTTTTATAATAGCAACTTTGTATCTGTGAGGACATTCTCTTTTTTTAATTAAGTAAACATGAGTTTTTGCAAGTTTTTTTTTTTAAGAGAGGTGGAAAAATTATGTCTATTGGCATCGACTAATATGTCAAGGAAAAAGATTTTATAGTTAATGTTGTCTTCGATTGATTTTTGAAGGTTACTTTCAGATTTTGTATCATCTTAACTGTTTGCCAATATGAATATGCCGTTGATATAACCTACTTAAGTTTTAAGTAGGTACAATCATTATGTAATAGCGCGCGTATATGAGAAATATCGAGTTTTAGACAGCTAAAATCATTATGTAATAACATGGGTATATGAGGAACATAGAGTTTTTAGGTAGGTAAAATCATTATTTAAGTGATTTCTTTATCTGGCTGAGTTAATTAATTTTACTAAAAAGGTTTTAAATAATTGATTTACAAACTCTTTAGAAAGCGAATAGAATGACGAATAATAGATACGTGTTTATATGTTTTTAAAAAGCATGTTTGTCTGCGCATGCTCTTTCGGGTCACAAGGTTTGGCAACCATTTTCACATTGAAAGAAAAAAAAAAAGAAAAGGCAAGTAAAAAAAAAGCAAAGGAAGTAAATAAAAACGCATAAATGACTTGATGACATCACGTCAGCTCGATGTGGTCCCCATTGAATCACTGACCGTGATTTATCAAAATATCAAAATGAGCAACAGAAAACAACTTGTCCGCTCAGTGTGGGGAGAAGCTGAAAACAAAATATAAAATTAAAAAGCACAATGAAACAAGCAAGATTAGATACAAAAAAAACGACTTTATGATATAGTGCTTCCGCCATCATCACCAACATCGCCGTTTTCATCATCATCATCATAACCACTAATACCATCACGACCACCATCATCATCATCATCATCATCATCACAACCATCGTAATAATCATCAACGCAATAATCATCAGCGTCAACATCATCATCACTACCACTAGCATCATCAGCAGCAGCAACATAAAAATCATCATCATCGTCATCAAACTTGCTGTGCGTTGTGAAACAGTGGATATCAGCTTTGAATTCGAATTCGAGTTGAGTTCATTGCATTCAATTTCGCGCAAATACCCTTAGGGAAGGTATGAATCTGTCGCTTCTCCCTCCAGCTGTTTTTTTAAAAACCCTTACACAATCAGGTGAGTTTAGTTGGCGTGTGCCTGATATGCATGCACCAGCCATATTTCTTTCAATTCAGTTTTTCCTTGGGGATTAAAAGTTCCCATTTTCACAATACACTTGCCAACCACTTGACAAGTGCGTGAAACCATGAAACTGACAATTGTGGTCGGTTACTCTGTGAAAGAAATTCAATTTATCGTTTTGTATATATATATATATATATATATATATATATATATATAAGTGTGAGGGTAGGAAAAAAGTGTACTATAACTATGTAACTATATATATTGAAAAAAGTGTTCAAGGATCAACACCGAGCGATGATAGTCTGTTTCAAGTTTAAAATCAATCTAAAATGCAAATGTTTATATATATATATATATATATATATATATATATATATATATATATATATGAATAAGGAATGAAGATGATATTTGCAAAGTTCGAAACATTAATCTAAACAAATGCTCAATATAAAAATAGACCAATAAATATTTATTACAAATTATACTTTAGAACATGTACAAACTACTAAACATGTTCTAAAGTATAATTTATAATATATATATGTAAGGGAAAGCATGACATACTTGATGGATTGAGCAGATGGATGTTGGAGCGGGGATTGAATGGGATAACAGAAGTAGGGGTAATCAGAGCAACAAGTGATTGGTAGATGTGGAAGGCCATGATCACTTACGTCCTGAAAGGACACGGCACATAGAAGAAGAGTTATAAATAACTAATCAGAATTGAGAAGAGGTGGATTCATACCTAATCAGAATTAGATAAACAAGAAATTATAATGTGACTATAAAGTGGGGGATCAATGCAGTATTATAATCAATACATAAATTGATCACTTACTTTGTGCCCATGCTAGTTTCTATACATTTATATTTTAGATTTATGGGCTTAAGCATATGGATAGCAGTTCAGGGCTTGGGAGGAGTAACAAAAGAAAGTGTTCTAAGAGCTACAAGGGATAGGGAGATGTGGGAGGCCATGATCGCCTACATTCTGAAGGGACACGGCACATAGAAGAAGAAGAGTTATAAATAACTAAGTATTGGGAAGAGATGGATTCCTAACTAATCAGAATTTGATAAACAAGAAATTATAATGTGGGTATAAAGTGGGGTATCAATTCAATATTATAATCAATATATATTGATTATAATATTGAATTGATATCTCAGAGAGTTACATATGAAGAAAAAGAAAAAAGAAATTATGGTATTTTTACTTTTCTGTTGTTCGATTGTCATTGGTTAATCAGGTTTCGTGTGTTTTACAAGTCGAGTGAAACAAACGTTATAATTTTTAACCAATCAAATGCACATGAAAACCAATGAAAGCAATTGAAAATTGAGCAGCACAAGAGTAAAATATCAGAATTTATTTTTCTCCATATCTAATCCTTTGATGTAGTTTTAATAAAAGTGAAACATGTTAGATTGATAAACGTTTTTTATTTGTTATTTTATCATTCCGTCTGATTCTGATCCACATTAAATCCCAACTCAAATAATAGTAAAGATCTTAGACGGAAATGAATCGTTTTTATTAGTTTAAAATATAAATAAGAATTGATAATATGAAATATTAACTATTGTGAACATAGTTAAGTTGAATATTTCTGGCTTGACGTATCTTCCCTGTGTCTCTTCTATAAATACTTTCACGGCTTCTGCTCCGATGAACTTAGATCACTGGTGCCCCCTAAATACGAATTTGCACGAGATACTAGATTAGCAACTAGATCCCACCCTTTTACAGTGAAACCGATAAAATGCAGCCGTAACTTCTACTCCAACAGTTTCTTTCCTCGCACTTCCAGACTGTGGAATTCTCTTCCAAACGATTGCTTCCCCGACGGCTACAATCTCCAGGAGTTTAAATGTAAGGTCAATACACACCTCCTAACACACTAACCTGCTCCCATTCTATCAAGCACTCTTCCCATCTGCCCGACCCTCATCCTCGCTATCCTTACTCATCTGTCACCTTTCTCCTGACATTCCCTATGTCTATCCACTCCTTCTCTTTACCTTCCCCTATGTAGCCCCATGCGCAATAGTGGCAGTGGAATGCCTTGCTTGGGGTGAGATGATTAAAAAAAAAAAAAAAAAAAAAAAAAAAGTGTTTCTTAAATTTGCTGGAAACAATTGCTTTCACTGTATCGACACTGATATTGACTTTGGATGATATGCGTACTGCCTGACTTTATTCCTTCTCCATATCTACGGAATATTTCTTATGGAAGTCTCATCCTTTTATTGTGACAAGTGATTGCTATACATTAAATTTTAATCATCAGAGGTACAGATTTTCAAAAGTGCATGTTTCAAGTGTGAATTTCTTCTTTATGCGTCGTGTCCTTTCAGGGCGTAGGCGATGATCGTTCTGCATACTTACCTGTCTTTTGTAGCTCCTAATAATTGTTGTCTTTTTGTTGTTTCCCGTAAACTTTCTTCTGCTATCCATTTACCCGAGCTAAGTATGTTATGCTTTGTTTTCCTCTGTCCCGCTTGTCTTCAATCTGTCCAGGGAGTATGAGATTTTTAAAGTTCTCTTCCTCAATATGTACTCTAAAAAATGCAACTCTCTTCCTGATGTTAAGTTTAAGTTTCATTTTTGTTCCATTTTCTCTAAAATCTTGTTGCTCACATATTCGGTCAATGGTATGCTACGGCGACTAAACCGGCTACTCCACTCGAAGTTTTTGTTATCAAACCCTATAGGATGAAAAATAAACCTATTAAAAGGCTGAAAACTCTTAACAAGTCAAAGGTCATCTAACTGGTGGTGTCTCGATAAATCACCGTGGAGAAGGCAGCAGAAAAACTAATCCACTGTCAATTACAAGAAATGTCACAGCATTTAACAAACAAACTGTGAAAGTGTCTAATACAACAGGTAAACATTTACTGATTTTCCTTAACTTTCCGTATGATAAAACTAAATTAAATAACTGTTCGTCAAGGTCAAATTAGCAGTGGATCTAAAAAAAAAAAATAGAACGCATTCTGCCTGATGCAAACCTTTAGCAGAGTGACTTGTTGCCTGTTTTCGGGTTGACATTAAAATATGTTTAATTTTGTATCAGTGTAGGTAAAGTAGCATATTTCTTTGACCCGACAAAAGTATGATTAATATCAAAAGCAATGACCGACAAAAGATTGATCAACATCAAAGACAGAAAATATAAACAGTGACCGACAAAAGTGTGATTGATATCAAAGACAGTCGACCTGAATGGCAATAGCCAGCAAAGCTGATTAACAGATATTCCTGGTCATAGATGACACAATTAAGCGAAAACCAGAGAAAGCAAAAATGCGTAGAAATTTTAGGTTATATAAGTTCGATTTTTTCTTGCCTAGACCAGAATATCGAGAGAACACAGAGAGAGAACGCAGAGAAGATAACTCCCTCAAGCGACTCCCGACAACTCCCTCGTAAGTGCGTGATTCTCTGTTGCTACATCCCCTTCCACGCGACCATTACCGACGAAGAATAAACATATAAGTTTATATTTTTTATATATGTTCGTGTTCCTTGTTTGTCTGTCTGTCAAGACGACTGTCCTTTTTCAGTAGTGGAGGCAGTAATACGTAGCTTGTTTCGTAGAAATTAAATGCAAACATCAGGAAAAAAGACAGGTAAGTTAGAAGAAAGAACTAACCATCAATTATAAGTAGACAACATGTAGTGTCATTAGCAAGAGAGACAGCCTAAGATGGAAACTACAAATTGGAGACCTCAAAATTAAGCAAACTGAGAAGTGTTATAAAAGACGATTGAAGATGTTACATAGCGATCCGAGTACGCATCGAAATAGTGAAAGATGCCTAAGCACAAAGTTAAGTAAATGGAAAAATTTCGTTGCAAACAAAGATAAAACAACGAAAATGTGGTTCTACAGAAGGATAGTGAGAATTCAATGGAGGGGACATGTATGCAACTGGGACGTTTTAAGAAAAATGTGAATGAAAAGAACAATTCTACTTAGAATAAGAAAGAGACAGTTTAAATTTGATGAGGAAAGCGGGTTTGGAGTATCTGACACTCATGGGACATATTTAGGGTTACAGAAAACAATGAAAAGCCTACCTCATGAAGTTGTGCCAAAAAATAGCAGAATACGAATAGGGAACGATGTTAAGTGCTACATGGTATAAGAAGTGGTGGAGACTCATGATCGCCGATGTCCTCAAGGGACACGGCACATTCAACAAAAACAGCATCCTAAAAATACATGCCACTGAACGTAAATGTTCCTCATTAATTATAATAGGGAACAATTTTCATCATTGCGTAATTTAGACGGCAATTTATTCATTGCACCCTGTAATGCTGAATAATATTCTCACAGATGACGAAGACACTCGAGGCAGCAGAGATGTGGTTCTACAGAAGGATGCTGAGAATATCATGGTCTGAATGTTTTTAAATTTTAAGTAAAATGGAAACCAAATCGACGCTTATACTTAGAATCAGAAAGAGACGGTAGACATTTCTATGACACTTAATGAGAAAAGAAGGCCTACAGAATTTGACACCCACAATGTATAGCGAAGGCAAGAGAGGTAGAGTGAAGGAGTCTTTTATAAAATTATGTCGAAGCAGGAATGAAATTGACGATATCAGAACATGGAGTGCGGGGGTTAGTAAAAAAAGCAAACATTTCTAAGAGCTATAAAGGATGAGAGACATTATCAGCCACGTAGAGAAGGAAAATGGCGTAATAGAGAAGATTGGAAATTTTTTAATATTTTAATTCCAGATAAGTAACACACGGAAGTTTTGAAAATTCGATCATGAAAAGAAAATTGTTTCTTTGAAAGAAATCCCTTTTCAGACCTTATTTTTCAGATCAAATTTTCAATAAAAACATCCATATATCATTTAACAGTACTGTGTAGTTCAATTTTAAAAATTTTTATTTTTTATTTTTTTACAATCATGTTCACCCTGTACGAAACCCAAGAGCCGATCGAGGCAGTGGGTCACAGAGTATGAGGTATAGGTTAATCAGAAATTTGAACAAGTTAAGATTGTTGTCATTGAGGAAGCATCCTCTTGGGAGTCAGTTCCATAAATCAGTGGTTCGCGAAAAAAGCTGTTCGATTAGCACTAGTATCTCACCATTGTCTCACAAAACGTTTGGCGATCTGTTGAATTTACGATATGTCAACCAATTTCGGGTTATTTACTGCCGAATTTTGAATGGTGCATCTGATGAGGATCGAACTCAGTACCCGGAGTAAAAGGCGTAGTTTATTGTGATATGTTGGGACGGTAACGGTTAATCCTTGACTCGATTGAAACTTACATCCCACCAATGGATCACAAAATATTTTGTTAGATTAGATTGGATGAAGTTACGATACATCAACTTATGTTGGTTTATCTACTACCGAATTTTGTATAGTGCACCCAATGAGGATCGAACGCACTACTGAATGATAATTCTCAATCAGATTAGCATCCAGGTATTTGGGTAACTGTGGGTATGTTTGAGTGTGTGAGTGCGTGCATATGTATAATCGTGAATGTGCGTGCGTATAGCCCATTTAAAGCATTTCTATAGAAGAAAATATGTTCTTGTACGAATGAATGGGAAAAAAATTAAAATATAAATTTCCCACGCACTTGAAATAAGAACGGGATTTAAAAATACCTGAGCAAGCCATTCCCTTCTCTCTCTCTCTTTCTCTCTCTTTCTCTCTCTCTCTCTCTCTCTATATATATATATATATATATATATATATATATATATTCATGCACTTTTTTTTAATTACGTTTCTTTCGAAGGCAATTCTTATTCATTGAAATGAGTAATACAATTGCACGTGAAAATGACAAAGTATTTTTAGTTAAAAACACTTTATCCAGAATTGAATTTAAGTATTTTTTAAAAATTCCAGTCTTCTCTTTTATGGCATTTTTCTTCTGGACGTGGCCGATATTGTCTCTACAATTTCCCATCCTTTGCGGCTTTTAGCATTGTCTGCCCCCGCACTCCCTGTTCTGATATCATCAATTGACAGATTAAGTCGAATTCGGCGTACATAGGATGACAGAAATCATAAGTGAAATACACAACAGCAACGATTTACCGGAAGACATAAACAGATGAATTTTTATAGTATTCCTAAGAAACCAAGCGTAAAGGAAGGTGAACTCCAGCAAACAATCAGCTGGATGAGTCACGTAATAAAACTCATCTTTCGGATTTTGATGAACGCTTTAAATATTTAAAAAAATTCCAGTCTTCTCTTTTATGGTATTTTTCTTCTAGACGTGGCTGATATTGTCTCAACATATTCCCATCCTTTGTAGCTTTTAGCATTGTTTGTCCCCGCATCAGAATCCGGAAGCAGAATCAGCTCAGAGATAGGACAAGAACAATTCGGGTTTGTCAAAGACACCGTAACAAGTATCGCGATATTCAAGGCCAGAATGTTATCAGAAAGAGCAATACAAATGCAGAATGGTGTGTACTTGTGTTTTATAAATTACGAAAAGGCGTTCGACAAAGTACGCCATAAAGACTTGTTAGAGGTGCTCAACTACCTCTACATATCCGGGAAAGACATTAAAGTTATCCAATATCTATAGTGGCAGTAAACCGCCTGCATACAGACAGGAAATAAATTCAGCCCAGAGAAAATAGAAAGGGGTGTAAGGCAAGGATGTGTCTTCTCACCGGATCTATTCACCCTGTACAATGAAACACATCTGAGAGAGTGAGAAGTCTTCCCATGATTCGTCATTGACGACCACAATCTAAACAATATAAGAAACGCAGATAATACAGTGCTTATATCAGACACGGAATAGGAAAATTATTAAGAATGTAACAAGAAAATGTGAGGAGAAAGGGCTAAATATAAACTTCAGGAAAGCCTTCATCAGCAAAAAGAGGTTCACAAAATGCTAACTACATGTAGTAAAATTAAACAGGTAAATAAATTTAAATAAGTGGGAAGCTGTTATAGTGGAACATCCTGCCATCCCCGAGAATGGAATGCTCCAGACTATAAAGGACGGTGACAAGCGGTACGAGGGAGAGCCCAAACATCTTAGGCGAAGGCATTCTCTATTTGATAGTTTATTCCGATCCTACTCGTTGATTGCTTATCTGTATCTTACAGTAGTACAATAAATCCGTTATATCGTATTCCTGTGTCGAGTACCATTCTTCCACTAATCTTTACACTGATATTCCTTTCCGGGATATATCAGAAGCATTCTGACAAAGGGTAAAGTGCGTCACAAAAACCAGAGGGCGGATTGGCAAGGCCAAGGATACATTCCAAAGGCCGAATAGAGTATTGAGAGACAAGAAGATTTTGTTCAAGACAAAGAAAAGAGTACTGAACTGTTATCTGATATGTGTCCTCTTATATGACAGCTGGACGATCTCCTCAAAGAAGAAAGAGAGACTCGAAGCAAAAGAAATGTGGCTCTACAGAAGGATTCTGAGGATACTATAGACCGAACATATGAGCAACAACGAGGTTTTGGAGCAGATGCAAACGAAAAAAATTATTTGGCATCGGGAAGAGACAACTGAGGTTTTTGGAACACGTAATGAGGAAAGATGTGCGTTGTGGTACAGTGGATATCGGCTCGGAACGAGAAACCGGGGAGCCGAGTTCGAATTCCAGCGGAATCCATTGTATTCACTTGAGCGCAAATACCCTTGGGAAAGGTATTAATCCGTCTCTTCCCTCCAGTTATGCGTCAAATAACCAGGGCAGATTGGGTTCTATAGCCTTAGTCGGCAACCAGTCTACCGCAGAAAGCAATGGCAACCTACTGCGGGATAATCTTCTGCCCAGCCAGTCATGTCTCTTTCGAGACATGATCGACCAAGCGTGTATCACGTATAGCACTCAACTGACTGATTAATCCGTCTCTTCCTTCCAGTTACGCGTCAAATAACAAGATAGATGGGGTTCTATAGCTTTGGCTGACAACCAGTCTACCGCAGAAAGTAATGGCAACTTACTGCGGGATAATCTTCTGTCCAGTCAGTCATGTCTCTTTCGAGACATGATCGTACAAGCGTGTATCATGTATGGCACTTAACTGAATGAGGAAAGAGGGCTTGGAAAACCTAATACTTACAGGACGGATAGAGAGCAAGTGACAAACTTTATCTACATTATATATATATATATATATATATATATATATATATATATATATACATATATTTTAATTCAGATACTTCAATCCAAGGGAAAAAAGCAGGAAGGTAAATTCCCAAAAACCCGTTCCTAATTAATATTAAAAATTTATTTTAATATTAAAAAATGATACAGGAAGAGAGCTCCATGTAATAAAATATTACAGAGCAAATATATATTAAAAAAGGATTAATTCAAAGATGTTGAATGGCCATTTCGATATGAAGATCCCCACGGGGGACGACACATCACCTCAGCAACAGAAAAAACCTTTCAGAAACTGGAGAAAAATTAGTCTACTTTTCCTTTTTAAATAGATTTCAAAGAAATTAAAAAATAAATAATAAAATAAAATAAAATAAAAATAAAAAGAAAAAGAAAAAGAAAAAGAAAAAAATTTGAATAAAATCAAATAAATAAGAAAAGAAAAAAAATTGACATCGTCTGGGTTCGCAAAAAAAAGGGAGAATGTAACTAAAAATTAACAGACAGCCGTGTTAAATCGACGTCAGTTTAAGCAACACGGAAAAAAGGTGGTAAGAGAGATAAAAGAAGGAAGGGAGGGAAAAAGAAAGAAACTAAAGAAAAAATTTTTTTAAATATTACAGACGCTGGACAAATTCAAAAACCTAATTTCCCCAAAACGTTGAAGTATTAGAAAAAGGCCTTTACTTAAAAAGGCATAATTATTAATAAAAGGGAATAAAAAGATATAGGACTTAAAATAAAATTATTTTTTAAAAAATTAGGTCATTTGAAATTAAACTAAATAAAGACAACACTAGGTAAAAAAAAAAAAAAAAAAAAATTAATTACAATTATTATATACATACCTATAGAAGTACACACATACATACATATATATACACACACAATTCTACGAATAAGAATACATATATACATACACATACACACACATACATTCAATTTATTACACACTTATATACACATACATGCGCATACACACATATATATGTGTGTACACACCTATATACAAAAAATTCATATACACATAATATACATGTGTACACATACATGCACACATATACACACACACACACGCACACACATATATATATATATTCCATATGCACTCACACACATACATATTAATGAATATTATGAAAAGGAGCATTTAAATAGCTAAAAAAATTTTTTTTCAAAATTACATATAGCCCACATACATAAATACATATATACATATATATACATATATATACAAATATGCACATCCACACACAAGCATACACATATACATAAAAAAAAAAAAATTAAGATTAAAATTAAAATTTTTTTTTAAAATATTAAAAAAATTATAGAAAAATTTAGAATTTAAAAATTAAAAATTAGAAGTTAAATTTTAAAATCCGCCCTATGGCGGCACTTGTTTATAAATTCCCTCCTAAAGTATTTTTATTATAATACTCTATTAAATTCTAAAATTGAGTTCTCATCGGATTACAATCCCCTGTGGAATCCCCTGTGTAATCCGATGAGAACTCAATTTTAGAATTTAATAGAGTATTATAATAAAAATAAGTTGGATGCTTTTATAAATCCATTGGTAATAGTAAATTTCAAATACATGACAGAAAGAATTTGCAAACTAGACAGTCGTGTATCGAAAGAAACATGATCATCTAAGTGTGAATCATGTATGGGACTTAACTGACAGATTTTATCTGCTCCCAATATATATATATATATATATATATATATATATATATATATATATATATATATATAGTCATCCGCAGACAAATCTGTTTCGCTGTATCACATCCGATTGCTTTTTACCCAGGATTGAAACTCGACAGAATTGGCGTCAGTCGGCGATTCTACCTCTGAGCTATGAGCACTCGATAGAAGGAGGCAAACTTTTAAAGTGTGATATACCATGTATTCATATGCCAGTAGTGAGAGTGTTCTAACTCATTACTGGATGAACGATGCATAGATGATAGAGTAGCTACTGTTTTTCAAAGTCTACCATTCTTCCAGAGTGCTCAATCAGGGTGTGAGAGCGTAGTCATCCGCAGACAGATCTGTTTCGCTGTATCACAGCTCATCAGTACGGTTAGACATCCGATTAATACTCGACCGAATTGGCGTCAGTTATATATATATATATATATATATATATATATATATATATATATATATATAAGTATCGGTCTTCAGTAATGAATTGAAAACTCTTGACTATTGGCATTTGTTTACATTATGTATTTCACATGCTGAAGTCTACCTTTCTCCGCCGTGCGCCGATAGCTTCAGGGTAGAATTTTCGACTGATGTCAAATCGGTCGGGTTTCTGACCTGGCTGGAAGTAATCGGATGTCTATTCGTACTGATGAGCTGTGATATAGCGAAACAAAACTGTATGCGGATGACTATATATATATAAGGGGATGCCTTTAAGACAATTATGAAAGAAAAAACGTTAGTCAGTATTTAAACACGTCTATTTTTTTCTTGATGAAAGCATAAGAAAGAGACAAAAATGTTATTCAGTATAAGTGAATGCATTCGATAATGTGGCGTGATAAAATGCAATGGTCGTAAATAAAAAACAAGCAGAACAACAGTTAAGATTTTTTTAATGTTTTATTCAGTCAACATGCATACAATGTTAATAATCTGGAACATTCAAGGTGTGGCCCTCGTAGATTTTTACAAGTTGCCCAATTCTCTAGTCTGGCAGAATCAAAAAGATTGGAAAAGAAAGGAGTAGCCGATATGAGGGTTAAAATTATGGTTGCTGGGGGAATTGGAAAAGATGTCGAAGTGTGTGAGTGAAAGACAATTAGTATTTAAAAAATGGTTAGACGAAGGAGGCGAGAGAGAATGAAATGATTGAGAGAAGGAAAAGGATCAATAAAAATTAATGTGGAAAATTAGTAAGAAAAAAGTCGAGGTAAAAAAGAAGAAAGAAAGAAACAAACAAACAAACAAACAAACAAAGGAAAAGAAAGAACGACTACTGGAAGAATTAAATGTATTTTTAAAAAGCTGTAAAGAACGAAAAAAGAAAATTATTATTATTATTATTATTATTATTATTATTATTATTATTATTATTGAGAGACCAGAAGAGTTCCTTGAAGACAAATAAAAGAGTACTGGACTGTTACGTGATGTCTGTCCTCAGATGATATCCCAATGATATCGTGAATGATCTCCTCAAAGATAAAGGAGGGGCTCTAAGCAACAGACATGTGGTTCTACAGAAGGATGCTGAGAATACCATGGACCGAACATGTGAGCAACGACAAGATTTTTGAGAGAATGCAAACGAAAAGGAAACTTATAGTTGACATCAGGAAGAGACAACTGAAAGAAAGACGACTGGAAGAATCAAATGAATTTTTGAAAAGCTGTTAAAAAAATGAAAGAAAAATAATGATAAAGTAAACATGACTGGAAGAATCAAATGCAGGCAAAATAAAGTTTAAAATTATTTTTAAAAATCGCAAGGAAATTAGTTAAATAACGGATACCACTTACAACTTCGGAAGAAAGAAAAATACATTGTTATCTATTCACCTGACAGAAAGTTTGATATGTAGGGCAGCCCGTAAGAATTAAACTCGAACCAATAGCATTTGAATGTATCTCGTTTAATACTGAACTATCATGGGACACCTCTGGAATAAATTCAGCTTTATTAAAGAAAATGTTTCAAAGGAAATACAATGATGGATTTTATATTCACAAGGAGAGTAAATAAAGAATGAAGAGAAAGAAAAAATGGCGCTACCTACAAAGGGATGAAAGTAAAAGGAAAAAAAAATGGTTGAAAGATAAAAAAATAGTCAAAAGGCAAAATGAAGAAAAATTTCAATAATGAAACAGGGACGCTGAATTTTGTCGATTGGTTTCTTGTTTATATCACATTTGCACTGGTTCGACTGACAAAATATTGCATCTCCAGTTTTAGTTTAGCTGGTCATACGCAAAGAGAAGCTCAGTATGTGCGACACTACACGGGACGTGAAGACGGCAGTGGATGGGATACTTGTGTCAGCGATCTGTATTTAGCTGCTTAAAAATACATTTTATTTTACTTATGCTATTTTGATTCGATGACTAACATAAATAAATGATTACTGAAATGTTAGTGACAAATTAATTCGTATCAAATGTAATCTTGTTTTTTATTTTAACAAAATAGAAGAAAACGTATTGCGACAGTATCCCAGCAACTGTCTCCAAGAAATGTGCTCTTGAACTGGCGTCTTTCCTCTGCAAAACTTTACAATAAATGCTTTTCTGCATCTTGCTTTCCAGCTTATTGGAAACTAGCGTTGCTCGGGTGTAATGAAAGCTTTAAAACTAATCCATGGTCCTGGAGCTCAGACGCTTTGGACGTTGGCACGAAAGACTAAAAAGCAATCGTTATTTCCAGTTAAAGCTAAACCGTAAACTGAAAGAAAAATGGATGTAAGTCAAATTTTGATTTCCTGGTATCGATATCAAATAAGCTTTTTTCGCCATAAACTGAACTGTGAAGGCTAAATAAGTCTTCTGAGTAAATAGTATCAAGGCTGAGACTAAGAACTACAATTATACCTACTTAGAGCCAAACCCGAAGCAAAAAACTAAAATAAAAGGGCTGAAAAAATACAGACATACAGGCAGATAAACAGACACACACAAACATCTTGTCTTTTATATATATATATATATTATTGATTTTCTGCACTATTGTAAGAACTGCAACCTTGAAACTTCTGAATATCGTTTCTTATGTCTTTCTCTCTGAGTGTATCAAATTTGATTAAAATCGGACCACTCCTTCTATAACCCGATTTTTTCGATTATCGATTTTCGATATTTATCGGGGGTACCTCAACACAAAACCTAGCTAAGAACACTCGCAGACGCTTATAGTACAACTTTGAAAATTTTTAAGAAAATCGGTTCAGCCGTTTCGAAGTCTATAGGTAACGGACGGACACACACACACACACACACACACACACACACACACACACACACACACACACACACAGAGGCAAAGTTCCATTTATAAATAAGTTTAGATACTTTCTGTCCCTAAGAACTATAAGGAAATTTCTGACCCCAAAAATTACCGCTGTGTTAGTTTCTACCCTTTTTATTTATTTATTTTTTTTTTTTTTTTTGCCAAAGTACTAGAGGTTCTAATCAACGCCAAACTAGTTACGCATTTTACTTCACACAGACTCCATTCGAATAAATAATATGACTTTCGTTTCTCCAGGTCTTCCGGCGATGTTTGGTTTAATATATTTTCTTATACAGTATATCAACCTCAACGGGTTAATTAATGCCGACAAGACTTTTGGGATAAGTTCATCTGAAGAGAATTTGTATAGAAACCAGTTTGAAGCTCAGGATTTAGGTTTATTTTGTTTTACGACATATCAACCTCTATGTGTTATTTAATATCGATAAAATATTTAGAATAGGTTCGTATGAATAGAATATTTATTCTTTGTAAGAAATCAGTTTATAGATCAGGTTTCTCTGACACATTTTTGTAAAGAGGGATTTTGTCGAGAGTCAAATATATTGCTGGTAATTCTTTTTTTTTTTAATGTGTTGCTGGTATTTTTACTATAAAAATCTATTTTTATGCTTTCATAGTGCTTTGACTCCAGTTTGGGAGTGGCAAACCTGAGTGGGGGAGCCGGGCATTGCTTTGTGGCCCTCGCTATTTTATCAACATTTGCTTTTTTCAACGTCAGTTAAATGCCATACGTCATACACGCTTTGGGCGATCATGTCACTTTCGAGACATGACTGACTGGACAGAAGATTATCCCGCAGTAGGTTGCCATTGCTTTTTGCGGTAGACTGGTTGCCAGCCAAAGCTATAGAACCCAATCTGTCCTATTATTTAGCCCATAACTGGAGGGAAGAGATGGATTAATACCCTTCCCAAGGGTATTTGTGCATAAGTGAATGCAAAGAATTCAACTGGAATTCGAACTCGGCTCCCCGGTTTTTCCTTCCGAGCCGATATCCACTGCGCCACAACGCACATCAACATAGATTACTGAAATACGTTACAAATTAAACTAAGCACACCTGAAGGTGGGTGATCTGCTGCGATCCCTGTCCCTTTTGTCAATTCAATTAAGATCAGAAGCTATGAGAGCCCTGATGGGTATAGCCATGGCCGGTGCGCACTACCCCCGAAGCTCAGTGCTTTGAACCCCTCGCTATCATTTTCGGACTTATCTGGCTCTTGTAATGGTAAAGGATAGCAGAAGGTGTCAGGGACTTACTAGAGCGTCACAGCGAAAACACTATTTTTCCAGTCTCTTTAGATCATATGTCCAAGTTCCATTTAAAGTCTGGGTTGAGTTTAAGGCCCATTAGGCGCTCAAGACAAGTGAGATCCCTGAAGAAACATCCGTACATCGCGATTGGTGATAGTTCCGGGTTCGATCAACGATGATAGAATGCCACTTGTTTGGTTTTCGAGAAGTAATCAGCCAGTTTCCCCCCACTGAGCTGTTAGAGATAGATCAGAGGAAAGATCAGCTCTAGTCATCTAGAGTTTTGAAAGTTCAAATTGTACGAGTTGAACTTACGCCCCAGTAGGAGCTCAAGACAAAGGGCCTTACCGGGGGAACACGCGTTCTTCGCAATAGTCGAAAATTCAGGGTCCGCTTGGCGATGACGAACAGTAACTAGTTTAGTTTTCGTGGTATTGAATAGGACTAGTCAGTTTTTTTCACACTGAGATGTTAGAGCAAGATCAGATGAGAAATCAGCTCCGGTCACCCATATACCGTTGTGTCACCAGCATAGATGTTCACAAATGATCGGAGTATACACTGAGGCAGATTATTTGTGTAAAATATAAAGTGGTTTGTATCGGTAAACGAAGCCTGTTTATATATCCTTTCTATCCGTTTTTATATCCTTTCTCTTAAACTGAGATGAGGCATTGTGGTGCAGTGGATATCGGTTCGGCACGAGAAATCGGAGAACCGAGTTTGAATTCTAGTTGAATTCGTTGCATTCGCTTACGCTCAAATATCCTTATGAAAGGTATTAATCCGTCTCTTTCCTCCGGCTATAGGTTAAATAACAGGACATTGGGTTCTGTAGCCTTGGTTGGCAACCAGTCTACCACAAAAAGTAATGACAACGTACAGCGGGAAAATATTCTGCCAAGTCAGTCGTGTCATACCAAGTCGAGACATGATCGTCCAAGTGCCATACGTGTATCACGCCAGTTCGAGATAAATAATATCGTAATGGAAGTTTTATTCGAGGTAGTGGCAAATATCTAACCGAGACTGGGTTTATACGGTATGAAAAAGATTTAATAGAACATGGAAGCACTGCAAATATTTCTTGTCAGTAAGTTGACAGGAACATCTGCGTTGTGATGCAGTGGCTATCGGCTCGGAACGAAAAAATCGGAAAGCCGAGTTCGAATTCCAGTCGAATTCGTTGCCTTCACTTACACACAAATACCTTTGGGAAAGGTATGCATGCGTCTCTTTTCCCTCCAGCTAAGTATTAAATTGTAGAACAGATTGGGTTCTATAGCCTTTTGTTGGCAACCAGTCTACCACACAAAGTAATGGCAACCTACTACAGAAAAAGTCTTCTGCCTAGTCAGTCGTGGATCGAATGAGACATGATAGCCCAAGCCTGTATCACGTATGGCACAACTGACTAAAGAGTTGAAGTATTATGTCAAAAGTTTTTGACATTGGTAAAGAGAAAAGGTATCATCCTCCATGAATTTCAAACAAACCCAATGAAAAATAAGATCGTTGAGATGGGATGCTCTTGCATATGCGCCATATTCATCACATTTAAAAACTACGGATTTTGTTTCGAGAGTGTACATTAAAATATCATGTGTTTTAGGGTTCCTTCCCCTTACAGGAAAACAATTTGTACAATTATGTCACTTGTGATCGCCATACACTTCTCTCGCATCAACACATTTCAAATACGGTGGAAAGATTAGAAGTTCAACTCTGTGTTTAAGAAGCAGTTTTATTCTAAATTTTATGTTATAAGTAATACTTATGTAAATGAGATTAATTTAACACTAAATTTGTAAACTTTCCAAAAATAATGTGTCACAGGTGTATATTTTATTTTTACAAGATTTTTAAAACCGAGAATGACATTTTGTTTACAAATGTGTCGATCGCTCAAAAATGACCGAAAAACTGAAAACTGAAAAATTAAAAATTAAATTTTTTTATATTTCTATCAGTATAATTTCTGTTTGAAATACGCCGGAGTATTTTGCTTACTCGAAATAGTAAAGTAATGTATTTAGCTTTCAATTAAAACTAAAATAAAAGTTGCAAGAAAACTTTTTGTTGTTTTTAAAAATTCGATTTAAAAGTTAGTTATCGAAAATGAGTGTATGTACCTAAATTGTATCAAAATACAAATTAGAAACATGTTATAATAGATCAATCCATCTGAAATAAATTGACAATATTTTACGACAATTTTTAAACCCAACTTGAGAGTTTTCTTGTTAAAAAGTTGAATAATTCTTAACACATTCAACATTATAGATAAAATGAATTTTTTATAGTTTTTATCAAGATTTTATAAATTTGGAAGGAAAAAAAAACTAGAAATGATGTCAAACTCCGAGATAAAAAGATCACCCTTTAATAGCCAGTTGTGTATATTTTAATTTGTAACGTATACAAACGTAGGTCGAAAAAAAGCAAATGTTGATAAGATACCGAAGGTCACGAAGCATTACCCAAGGCCCCAAATCAGGCTTGAGACCCAATCCTCAAGGTGAGATTGAGGGGATCAAGGATAGTACATATCGGCAATAAGTAACAGAATATGAAGATCCAAAAAAGTTGAATTTTTTTTTTTCAGGGATAAAACAGATTCTTTTGAACATGCAATCGAAGAAATATCATTTTCTTGGGTTACCATCATCGAAAATAAAGGTAATTATATTCTTGACTAATAATAGCGAAATAAATTTAATTTATATTTTTATATCCTTTCTAGTTTAACGTAGTTAATTTCTGGACACCCTGATATTTATTTTGAAGTAAAAAAAAACTCGGTGACAAAGTTCGTATGTAAATCATGTTTGTGAGTTTGTTTTCAATTCGTCGTAATAGGTTAAAACAATGAAAACTGAACTCGCCTTTGTCGAGTTTGTGACATTCTAGTGTGAAAAAAAAGCCAGTTGAAAGCAAGACAATAGTTGCATATGCATAAAAGAGAACAAAAAAGTTTCAGCAAGCGCGATATTATTGTGTTTATCTGGACTGCGTAAAAACAAGGAAAAAATGAACACAGTTTGTCATCGTATTTTATTTCGAGAAAGTTCGGATTTACTAAACTGACAAGCAGAACAAATGAATGCTTAAAGTAAATAAAAAAAAAATTCCAGGGAGATAGAAAAGAAATATATATATATATTTCTTTTCTATCTCCCTGGAATATATATATATATAACAATTATTTTTATTGATGCCAGCCCAAGGGGAAGGGACTTTTTTTCGATTACATGTTTAAAAGAATTTCTTGTTTCCGCCCCACCACCCGAAAAAAAATTTGAAAAACTACTCATTTTCTTTGATTCTTCATATTCTATTACCCAGGGCCGTTGCGTACTATCATTGACCCCTCTTCATACCATGAGGATTGGGTGGCAAGCCTGATTGTGTGCCTCGGGCATTGCTTTGTGACCCTCGCTATCTTATCAAGCTTTGTGTTTTTTTCAACCTACATTTATATACGTTACAAATTAAACTAAGCCCACCTGATCAGGTGGGTGATCTGCTGCGTCCCCTGTCCTTTTTGCCAAGTCAATTAAGATCAGAAGCCATGAGGGCTCTGATGGGTATAACCGGGACCGGTACGTACTAACCCCGAAACTCAGTGTTTTGTAACCATCGCTATCTTATCAAAATTTGCTTTTTTCTGCTGTCATTTATATATGTTACAAATTAAACTAAGCACAACTGGCTATTAAAGGGTGAATTTTTTTTGCAAAATTTGACGTCAATCAGTTTTTTTTTATATCGTCCAAATCAGTGAATTCGTTAAGCCTCGAACAAACGCTATATATAATTCATTTTATCCATGATATTTAACGTGTTAAAATTATTCAACATTTTAACAAAAGAATCTCAAGTTGAAGTTAAAAATTGCTACAAAACTATTGATTTATTTAAAATGGAATGATCTATTATGAAACGTCCCTAATTTAATATTTGTCTATCTTTCTGAGATGAGGTAGTATTTACAGTATTTACATTAATCGGACTATTGTCCTCATCTTTGTTGCTTTTGTACAACCTTTCGGCCGTTGTACGCTCCGGCCACATTTCTTGCGTAAAGCCTCGATTGGAAGTCATGAGTTATCTCCATCTAACCCTGCAAGTTACTTGTTCACCACTGCTGTAGCGTGGTATGGAACTCACAACTCTAAGAGTCAAGTCAGGAACTAAATATTATATCCACTGGGCCATGTGTCCTTAAGGATATAGACGTTGCTTAGTTCCTTGAGTTGTGAGTTCAATACCAGGCTACAGCAGTGGTGAACAAGTAACTTACTGGGTTAGAGGGAGATAACTCATGACTACCAAAAGAGGCACTACTACGCAAGGAATGGTGTTCCTATACCCCAGTGATTGTAATAAATAACTAAAGGTTCTTTGAAGAAGGTGTATTATGGCCTATAGTTAATTCTTCACCCACTTGAAATTCCCTTTTGAAGTTGTTGGCTTCCTTCATTACTGAATAAAGTTCCTTTCATGTTCTTTTGACACAGATCATCACCTAGTTTTCTCGTATCCAGGTATCTTTGAAGACGGATTGTTGTGGTTTTGTAAGAAAGTTGAACTAATTTTGTGCTTCCCACGAATCTGGGTACATAAAAAAAATTAACATCAACCTTTATGATGATGCACACTGTGGAAGCTTACTCGTTTTTGCATCCATTCATTTAATGTCAGCCATTAAATGAATGGATGCAAGGATGTTGGAACTGTATTGCACCACAAGAACAGCCAAAGTGTTTATGGCTAATATTCTGTTTTGTGGATTATTATTATTATTATTATTATTATTATTATTTTGTCATTTTTCATCATATTTCAATTTCTGCTATGGCCGCACTACCTACCAAGTCTGCGGGAAGACTTAAGGCAGGTCGTGGTGTGTCGTTATGTCTCCATTTCATTTTTTTCTATTTCCCCTCTCATCTCTAGCGTTGCATAGACAAAGTTTATATTTTGATGCATATATTGCTTCATTGAGATTTATATGAGTGTCTTCTTCATTCAAAATTAATTTGAGTGCTGCATTGTAGAGCTTAATAGTTTCGAGGTTATGCTTTGATGGTTGTAATTTTGGGAGCTGTTCTCGTTTCTGCATTGCAATATTTTGTATTTGACTTATATGGTTCTTGATTTCTTCCTTGGCTTCTTGTATACTGTTCTTGTTTTCTGTAAAATAATTCTGTTCAATGTGTTCTAAACTCGTTTTATTGTTGTCTTGTAACTGACTCAGATCACACCTTTCCAGCACTTTTAAACTTACAGTATTATCTTCACAGTGATTTGTGTGTATCACGGTTTCTACATTATGACATGTGGCTTGTTTGATGTTACTACTTTTTATTTCTGATTCCGGTTCCTTTTCATATTTTGTTGATTCGTCTATTCTGGTTGCAATTCTTTTTATCCCATTAATTTCAGCCTCTGTCAATCGGTTATTTTGCATGATGTATCTTCGTACATTGGCTAATTTATTTTCGTCAATGTACTTTCTATTTGTTTGTCCAACCTTTTCTCGCCAACTGTCATATGTTTGGCGAGTGATGTTTTTTTGAGGTTTGAGTAACGCTTCATGAAATGCAGTCATAACGACTTTGTACTCCTCACGAGACCATTTTATCTTTACTTTCTTTAAATATACGGTTATTGATCTAGCCGGAGAATTTTCAGGGCCATCATTAGGATTATCTTGGTGGTGGGGACCTGAAGATTCATTCTCTGTCTAGGAGTTTGTTCCTATGGCAGATTTTTCGACCTCAGGTAGGTTCCCTCCTGAAGGACGGGCTCCCTGTTTATTCACTTTCCAGTGGATAAACTGTGAGCCATACTGGACTTTTTATTTCTATTTGTATTTCTCATATTTTTCCCACGAGTGACGCACGGGTCCAAAAGTCCACCCAAAGTTGCCCAGCACGTTGGGTAACGGTCTTTTATAAACAGGGTCCCGAAGCCTGTAGGGGATCGTTTGTGACCTCATAACGCAGTAGCCATTCACTCCTAGGCACGATTAACACCTTGAGTTGCGGGTTGTTGTTCGGAGTTTTCGTTCTCCTAAATGGGTTGCCAAGCAACAGCTGACAGAGACGCGATTAGAATTCATAGAGAAAGACGCTGGTTAAAAAAAAGACTTGGGCGTAGCAGCCGCTCAACGAAACAAAACATCACTATACTAGAGAATTTTGTTAAAAAAAATGTTGCTACTATCACCAGTCCTTGTAACAAAAACAATTGTTAAAAAAAAAAGTTAATGTAAAAGAAAAAGTTGACATACGTTTAAGTTTATTAGTGCTGTGAGATTTAAAATAAAAATAATAATTTGTTCGTCCACTGTATATTCAGTTATTTTTTCATTAAAGTCGTCGAAAATAGGGTTATCAAAATAAAATAAATTAAATAAGTAGAAAAAAAAGAATAAATAAATAAATAAATAAAAATAAATATATAAATAAATACGTATTCTTTCTAAAAAAGAATATCGTAGAAATTATAATCAAACTGTTTTTCATCGTATTTTTTTCCTGTTGTTTTGTTTTGTTTTCTGTTTTTAAGAAAATTATAATAGTTTTTAAAAAATTATTTCGAAATATCGACAACTAAGGGAAATATGAATAATAAGAAAACTGATGATTCTATTTATTCGGATCATTTAAAAACAGATAAATTAAATAATATATGAAGAAAATTTCATGTTTATGTTAAAATAGTAAAACAATTTCATATAGAAGAAAAATCAAAGAGAAACACGCTGGTTAAAAAAAACAACGGAAAAAAAACATCACTACACTTAGAGAGTATTTTGTTAAAAGAAAAAAAATTGTTGCTACCATCACTAGTCCTTGCAACAAAAATAATTGTTAAGATAAAATTAAAAAAAAAATTTAATAGAAAGGAAAAAGTTGACATACGTTTGAGTTTATTACTGCCGTGAAATTTAAAAATAATAATTTGTTCGCCCACTGTATATTCTGTTATTCTTTCATTAAAGTCGTATATTCTGTTATTCTTTCATTAAAGTCATCGAAAATAAGGTTATCGAAAAATAAATAAATAAATAAATAAATAAAATGAATGAATAAATAAATAAAATAAAATAAATAAATACGTATTCTTTCTAAGAAAAAATATCGTAAAAATTGTATCAAACTGTTTTTGGTGTTTTTCATCGTATTTTTTTCTGTTGTCTTGTTTTATTTTTTGTTTTTAAAAAAGATTATCATAGTTGTATTTTTTTGTTTTTTAGATTATCATGTTTTATTTTTTGTTTTTAAGAAAGATCATTTATCATTTATTATTTATTTTTTGTTTTTAAGAAAGATTATCATAATCTAAAAAATATTTCCAAATATCGACAACTAAGGGAAATATGAATAATAAGAAAACTAGTTGATAAATCTATTAGGATCATTTAAAGAAGAAACAGATAATTTAAATAATATACGAAGAAAAATTTATGTTTACGTTTAAAATAGTAAAACAAAATTTCATTAGAAAAAAAACGTTACGTTTTCAGGAGCCTCAGAAAAACACGTCATTCTTGTTGTAATTCCAATGGCGTTATTATTATTATTATTGTGTCATTTTTTTCATCATATTTCGATTTCTGCTTTGGTCTCACTACCAACCAAGTCTGCGGGGAGACCTAAGGCAGGTCGTGGCGTGTTGTTATGACTCCATTTCATGTTTTTCTATCTTCCCTATCATCCCTAGCATTACATAGATAAAGTTTTCCTTAGTGTGTGTTCTGTACTTAATAAGACAATTTTTGTATATCTCTTAAGCTGGGGTTTCCAGGGATTATTATTATTATTATTATTATTATTATTATTATTATTATTATTATTATTTGATATCAGTTCCAAAGACTGTTTGCCTTTAAAAATATATCTTCCAGAAATACACTGATCGATTGTTTTTTGTTTTTTTATTTTATTTTGGCGAAGCATTATCTATATTTGACAGATAGATAGATAGATAGATAGATAGGTAGATAGATAGATAGATAGATAGATAGATATGAACAGAATGAGATAGATAGATAGATAGATAGATAGATAGATAGATAGATAGATAGATAGATTTTTTTTTTAATCGTATCATCCCTAGCAAGGCGGTAACGCCACTGATGTGCAGGGGGCTACGTAATAGTGAGAAGATTGGAAAAGAGAAAGCCGGAAACCACATCCTAAACAGGGAACAAGGGATGGGCCTCTTAACCTGTTCAATAGACATGGGTGGAGTGTGAACCGGGCGATAGATAGATATATCTACTCCCATTGAAAAAAAAACAAAAACAAAACAAAGTGAGAAGATTGGAAAAGAGAAAGCCGGAAACCACATCCTAAACAGGGAACAAGGGATGAGCCTCTTAACCTGTTCAATAGACATGGGTGAAGTGTGAACCGGGCGATAGATAGATCTATCTACTCCAATTGAAAAAAAAAAAATGAGAAGACTGGAAAAGAGAAAGCCGGAAACCACACCCTAAACAGGGAACAAGGGATGAGCCTCTTAACCTGTTCAATAGACATGTTTATTTTACAAGTAAAACAAAATTAATTCTTGATAATGGCTAAAAGTATAACTGAAAGCGCTCGAAAGTACAAAACCTTTGGATAACTCTTACACAATCCGAGGTCCGAACAGAAAAAACTCTACAAACACATGAAAAACTATATAAAAAAAAACTTCATGATATTACTTTGTTGGTCATTATATTACTTTGTTGGTCATTTTTAGTGTTGTGATGATGCCTAGTTTTGAGATTACTGTTTTTGTAGTGATTCACTGATAAAAAAAATATTTTGGTAAGCAGGCTTTCTGTTTTAAAGTGCTGAATATCAAGAAAGAGCACATTAATAGGATTAGAATTAATGTGGAGAAGTTTGTCACTTAACTGAGCAGAGTTATGCAGACATAATCACATACACACATTATATATATATATATATATATATATATATGTATATATATATATATATATATTGTCATCCGCAGACAGATCTGTTTCGCTGTATCACAGCTCATCAGTACGGTCAGACTCCAATTGCTTTTTAACGCAGGATTGAAACCCGACCGAACTGGCGTCAGTCGGCGATTCTACCTCTGGGCTATGGGCGTTCGGTGGAAGAAGGCAGACCTTTTAGCACATATATTATCATTATACGCGCCCAATAGCCAGAGTGCTCTAATTCATTTTACTGAATGAGCGATGCGTATATGCCAGAGTAGCTACTGTTTTTCAAAGTCTACCATTCTTCCAGAGTGCTCAATCAGGGTGTGAGAGCGTAAATATATATATATATATATAAGGTGACTTATAAATAAGATGAAGTAAAAAATAAAATAAACTTACATGAATTTATCCTATACCTATAATATGACTGCTTATCGATTATATAAAGATGATTTCATTGGAAATGTTACTCTGAATTTCTAAGGATACAGTAAGTAACAAAACTGATCCTGTTTTTCCTATACATGCCTCCTAAAAGAGAAGCCAGTTTGTTTTTGTTTCATCACGTGATTCTTTGTGAATACAATTTTTTTTTTCCTCTATATCTAAAGTCACAAACAGCCTGGTGTATTAATGGCCATTTACTTATGCTACATCGACAATCACAAAATACTGCTAACAGTATGATAATAATACATTCCATTATTGGGAATGCAATCATAACTTGGGGTTTACATATTCTCAGCTGAGCTTGCATAGATACAAGCTGATTTCATTGATATAGAATTATTCTTCAAATAGATAATTTATGATGAAACTATATCAGAACTAGATAAGGTAGAAATGGTTTTCTTACTTTAACATTTTCAAATAAACTTCATGTATGCTATTGGTTATTGCACCAGAGTTAGCCTACTGACAAACACCATTGAGAATTTAAAGTTTCTTTTTTAGAATTGTATTATAAGACTGTTGTATACCTACTTATATACAGGAATGGGATGTCCCTATCCTATTAAATACATGGACACTATTGGAGTAGAGTGATTATACTGACTAGCAGCGTTTCTACTTCACACAGCATGCAAGTCTTGTATTTGTTGATATACTATTATTCCCAACCTCCAGTTTGGTGATTACTCACGCAGTAATCTCTTAGGGTTACAACAAAGATAATCCCCAATTTTTAAGGGTGATTTTTTTTTATTTTATGGTTGGCTTACATGCGGAAATATATGGTATTTATAAATTTATATGAGAAATAGCAGATTCCCGAAACAATTTCTCTTTGGCCAACTTCTAACAAGATGGTTGTTTGGAAGGCAAATCTTTTGTTTCGAAGATAGATAGATAGATAGATAGATAGATAGATAGATAGATAGCTAGATAGATAGATAGATAGATCAAGTGACAGAAAGTGTAGATGAGAGAAAGTGAGAGAGGGAGATGACATAATCTGCGAACCGTGTTCAAATTATTGATGATAGATAGATAGTAAACAAACTGGGATAGATAGATAGATAGATAGATAGATAGATAGATAGATAGATAGATAGATAGATAGATAGATAGATAGTATAGATGGGATATAGATAGATAGATAGATAGATAGATAGATAGATAGATAGATAGATAGATAGATAGATAGATAGATAGATAGATCAAGTGACAGAAAGTGTATATGAGAGAGAGAGGGAGATGACATAATCTGCGAACCGTGTTCAAATTATTGATGATAGATAGATAGTAAACAGACTGGGATATGATAGATAGATAGATAGATAGATAGATAGATAGATAGATAGATAGTAAACAGACGGGATAGATAGATAGATAGATAGATAGATAGATAGATAGATAGATAGATAGATAGATAGATAGATAGTATACAGACTGATAGATAGATAGATAGATAGATAGATAGATAGATAGATAGATAGATAGATAGATCAAGTGACAGAAAGTGTATATGAGAGAGAGAGGGAGATGACATAATCTGCGAACCGTGTTCAAATTATTGATGATAGATAGATAGTAAACAGACTGGAATAGATAGATAGATAGATAGATAGATAGATAGATAGATAGATAGATAGATAGATAGTATAGATAGGGATAGATAGATAGGGATAGATAGATAGATAGATAGATAGATAGATAGATAGACTAGATAGATAGATAAACAGACTGGGATAGATAGATAGATAGATAGATAGATAGATAGATAGATAGATAGATAGTATACAGACTGGGATAGATAGATAGATAGATAGATAGATAGATAGATAGATAGATAGATAGATAGATAGATAGATAGATCAAGTGACAGAAGATGGTTGTTTGGAAGGCAAATCTTTTGTTTCGAAGATAGATAGATAGATAGATAGATAGATAGATAGATAGATAGATAGATAGATAGATAGATCAAGTGACAGAAAGTGTAGATGAGAGAAAGTGAGAGAGGGAGATGACATAATCTGCGAACCGTGTTCAAATTATTGATGATAGATAGATAGTAAACAAACTGGGATAGATAGATAGATAGATAGATAGATAGATAGATAGATAGATAGATAGATAGATAGTATAGTATACAGGGACGGGATAGATAGATAGATAGATAGATAGATAGATAGATAGATAGATAGATAGATAGATAGATCAAGTGACAGAAAGTGTATATGAGAGAGAGAGGGAGATGACATAATCTGCGAACCGTGTTCAAATTATTGATGATAGATAGATAGTAAACAGACTGGGATAGATAGATAGATAGATAGATAGATAGATAGATAGATAGATAGATAGATAGATAGTATACAGACTGGGATAGATAGATAGATAGATAGATAGATAGATAGATAGATAGATAGATAGATAGATAGAAACAGAAACAGGGACTGGGATAGATAGATAGATAGATAGATAGATAGATAGATAGATAGATAGATAGATAGTATACAGACTGGGATAGATAGATAGATAGATAGATAGATAGATAGATAGATAGATAGATAGATAGATCAAGTGACAGAAAGTGTATATGAGAGAGAGAGGGAGATGACATAATCTGCGAACCGTGTTCAAATTATTGATGATAGATAGATAGTAAACAGACTGGGATAGATAGGGATAGATAGATAGATAGATAGATAGATAGATAGATAGATAGATAGATAGATAGATAGATACAGACTGGGATAGATAGATAGATAGATAGATAGATAGATAGATAGATAGATAGATAGATAGATAGATAGATAGATAGATAGATCAAGTGACAGAAAGTGTAGATGAGAGAGAGAGGGGGAGATGACATAATCTGCGAACCGTGTTCAAATTATTGAAGAGTCAGCTAACTCTCCAAGTCTTGTTCATGTCAAAGTCATGAATCCAACTCTCCCTGCGTCATCCCTAGCGCTAATCATCTTTACTACAGATTATTCACTGACAAGTCAAAATTGGACAGGGAGTTAAACGGTATCCAATCCCGAAACGTCAGTTATCAGTGTCAGCAAAAACAGCTGTTCTATCTATTGTCACTTTTGACCGAGAGGAGCTGTGCATCATGTTTGAATCGTCAATCTGTTGAGTTTTCTTCTTAAGTTATAATGGTCTGCGGTTTTATTTCGTTTCATACCTGTGGATGTGCATTGTAGTGCGGTGGATATCGGCTCGGAATGAGAAATCGGAGAGCAAAGTTCGAATTCCAGTTGAATTCGTTTTATTCACTTAGGCGCAAATATAATTGGGAAAGGTATTAATCCGTCTCTTCCACCCCCACCCCCACCCGCCCAGAACATATTGGATTCTATAGCCTTGGTTAGCAACCAGTCTACCGCAGAAAGCAATGGCAACCTACTTCAGGAAAATTTTCTGCCTAGTCAGTCATATCTCTTTCGAGATATGATCACCCAAGCTTGTATTATGTATGGCCCTTAAATGACTGACTGACCTGTAGAAAACATTTTGTTATTTGACCTATGACCATTCTATCTACAGACAGTTCTAACAAAAACTCTTTCAAGCTATCCAACCTCGAATTAAGGAAAGTTCTTGATGTATATTTTGCATTTTTTGCTAGAATCCTTTTTTTTTTGTTTTGTTTATATTAGTCAGTTAAGTGTCATACGTGATACACGTTTGGATGATCATGTCTCATTCGATCCATAATTAACTAGGCAGATTTTCCCGAAGCAGGTTCCCATTTGTTTTTGCGGTAGTTTGGTTGCCAACCAGGACTAAAGAACCAGTGGCGATTTTACGGAGGGTACCAGAAGAGGCCTCGCCCTTCTCTGAATTTCGGCTGGCCCCTCGGTTGCCCTCCTACTTTTATAAGCTTAAAAATGTATGAAACTGATAAGTCTCTGATTTTGATAAGATTTGATGATTAGCACTTTTCCCTCTTTTTCATTTGACTTTTTAAGGACACATACAGAGACCAGTTTGAACGAAAAACAAACAAAATTTAAAAAAAAACAGATAGATAGAAGCAGACATGTTGTTAGGGAGAGAAAGAGACTTAATAGTCATATTTTCATATCTGAAAGAAGCTGTTAATTAGAAATAATGTCCCCAACTTGATATGTAGATCCATAGGCAGTCAGTGATTTATGGCGGAGTGAAAGAATAGGTTAGAAATTATGCTGCATGAGCTGCCCCCTCCTCAGAAAAATCTTCGCTCGTAAGTGTACCCCACACTTTCAGCGTTTCACAATCGCCACTGTAAAGAACCCAATCTACCCTGCTGTTTAACTTATATCTGGACTAGCAGTATAGCCCGGCGTTGCTCGGGTATAATGAAAGCTGTAAAACTAACCCATGGTCCTGGAGCTCAGACTCGGCCTAAAGAATATTTGCGTGAAGTTTGGTGAGAATCGGATAAAAATTGTGGATTTGTATAAAGGACATACAGAGAAATAAACAGACACACGCACTAACATCTTGCCTTTTATATATATATATATATATATATAATCGATTTCCTGCACTATTGTAAGAACTGCAAGCTTGAAACTTCTGAATATCGTTTCTTATGTCTTTATCTATGAGTGTATCAAATTTGATTAAAATCGGACCACTCCTTCTATAACCCGATTTTTTCGATTATCGATATTTATCGGGAGTACCTCGACACAAAACCTAGCTAAGAATACTCGCATACGCTTATAGTACAACTGTGTAAATTTTCAAGAAAATCGTTTCAGCCGTTTCGGAGTCTATATGTAACGGACACACACACACACACAGACCCACACACACACACACACACACACACACAGACAAAGTTCCATTTATAAATAAGTTTAGATAAAGAAGAGGTGGAAGCATACTTTTCCCAGGGGTATTTGCGCGAAAGGAATGCAACGAATTCATCAGGAGTTTGAAAGAGGGTCTGATTTCCCGTTCCGGGCCAATATCCACTGCACCACAAATAACATCCGTATGGTGGGGTGTAACACCAGCTGTACATTGGCAAACATGGCTCCTGTACAGAGTTTCATCGTAAGTACATTATTTGAATCTTTTCCAATCTTCTCACTTTGTTTTTGTTTTTTTTCAATTGGAGTAGATAGATCTATCTATCGCCCGGTTCACACTCCACCCACGTCTATTGAACAGGTTAAGAGGCTCATCCCTTGTTCCCTGTTTAGGATATGGTTTTCGGCTTTCTCTTTTCCAATCTTCTCACTTTGTTTTTTTTTTGTTTTTGTTTTTTTCAATTGGTGTAGATAGATCTATCTATCGCCCGGTTCACACTCCACCCACATCTATTGAACAGGTTAAGCGGTTCATCCCTTGTTCCCTGTTTAGGATGTGGTTTCCGGCTTTCTCTTTTCCAATCTTTTCACTATTACGTAGCCCCCTGCGCATCAGTGGCGTTACCGCCTTGCTCGGGGTGATACGATTAAAAAAAAAAAAAAACTTTTTTTTTTTCATTTTGTTTCATTAACCGAGGCGTGGTCAAAATCTCTTTTTACAAATATACGTGATTTAACAATGACATTAACTCGGGTAACAAATAATAAAACAATGAAAAAAATGTTATCAACAAGGGTTGATAACATTTTTTTTTCTTGCTATATATTTTGCATTTTTTCATGGGATCTGTTGTGTTTATATTTTCTTTTTCTTTATGTTTCGTCTCTTTTCAAGACGTAGGCGATCATGGACCTCCACTTACCCCTATCCCATGGCGTTCTTAAACTTTTCTTAAACACTTGGTATCTCCCCCAAACACTACTCTGCCATCCACTTGCTCAAACCCATCAAGTATGTCTCGTGTTGCTTTCTCTTGTTTCTCTTTCCCTCTATTTGTCCCGTGAGTATTAGATTCTCTAAGCCCCCCACCCTCATTAAACTTCAACTTTCTCTTTCTGATGTTAACTATAAGTTTGCTTTTCGCTTTAATTCTCTCCAAAACCTAATTGTTGCTCATGGTATCCTCAGCATCTTTCTGTAGAACCACATTTCTATTGATTCGAGTCTCTACTTCATCTTTGAAGAGTTTGTCCAGCATTCGCTGCCATAAAGGAGGACAGATATCACGTAACGGTCCAGTACTCTTTTCTTTGATTCCAATGAAATCTTCCTGTCTCTCAATACTCTACTCGGCCTTTGGAATGCATCCTTGGTCATGCCAATTATCCATGAGGAGATTGCCCAGCATTTGCTGCCATAAAGGAGGACAGATATCACGTAACAGTCCAGTACTCTTTTCTTTGTTTCCAATGAAATCTTCCTGTCTCTCAATACTCTACTCGGCCTTTGGAATGCATCCTTGGTCATGCCAATTATCCATGAGGAGATTGCCCAGCATTTGCTGCCATAAAGGAGGACAGATATCACGTAACAGTCCAGTACTCTTTTCTTTGTTTCCAATGAAATCTTCCTGTCTCTCAATACTCTACTCGGCCTTTGGAATGCATCCTTGGTCATGCCAATTATCCATGAGGAGATTGCCCAGCATTTGCTGCCATAAAGGAGGACAGATATCACGTAACAGTCCAGTATTCTTTTCTTTGTTCATTTAGAGAACCTTAACACCAGAGTTTCATCCTAAGTACATTATTTGAATATTTTTTGTTTACTTGTTTTGTTTTATTCGTCGAGCATTAGTCGTTGTGTGCAGTGGATATCAGCTCAGAACGAGAAATTGGGGAACCGAGTTTGAATTCATTGCATTCACTTACGCGCAAATACCCCTGGGAAAGGTATTAATCCGTCTCTTCCCTCCGGGTAAGGGTTAAATAACGGGCCAGATTGGGTTCTGTACCTTTGGTTGGCCACCAGTCTACTGCAGAAAGTAATGGCAACCTACTGCGGGATAATCTTCTGCCCAGTCAGTCATGTCGCTTTCGAGGCACGATCGCCCAAGCGTGTATCACGTGTGGCACTTAACTGACTGACTGAGTAGTCAAAATCTATTTTTACAAATATTTGTGATTTGATTATAAAAGCGAAAACAAATGACCCAAACTAACAAGACTTGACTATGGGCTCAGAACAAATTATATTTTTCTAAATGAATCGGCTATTTTTCTGGTCCTGGTAAAATAGATATCAAGGTTATTTTTCAGGTAAATATAAATAATGTTTAAGAATTAAGAATATATTTGAGATCGTCAGCGCAGTGGTTTTGAGAGCTGTGTCGGCAGGACTTTAACAACATGGATTTTGCGGTCTGTGATTGTTGTCTTATGGTGATGTAGGCCGCATATGATGGTTAATGTGTCGACTGATGAAATCAGTTGTGGTGCAGTGGATATCGGCTCGAAACGAGAAATCGGGGAGCCGAGTTCGAATTCCACTTGAATTTCTTGCATTCACTTACATACAAGTACTCTTTGGAAAGATATTAATAAGCCTCTTCCCCCGGCTATGGGTTAAATAACAGGACAGATCGGGTTCCATAGCCTTGGCTGGCAACCAGTCTACCGCAGATAGTAATGGCAACCTACTGCGGGATAACTGTCTGCTCAGTCAGTCACGTCTCTTTCGAGATATCATCGCCCAAGCGTGTATCACGTATGGCACTTAACTAACTGATGAAGTCGGTACAATAAAAACACAGAACACAACTTGGAACTTTTAAAGAATATTACAATACAGTCATGGGAAAAACAATTGAAACAATATTATTCGTTGAAAACAAATTGTTCTGTTCGTGGCTATAATATATTATACAAAATAAACAATTATGAGTTCATTTAACTGATATCCTTGTGTGGTTGACTGTTTTACGTACTAGTAGTAAGGTCCTTCAAGGCGTAACTGTGGGTATTTGTAGTAGTGCCGAAATTCACGTCCTATCCCTTCGAGATACTGTCTAAACAGGCACCCTAATTTTTATACTCCCTAGGGAGTGAAACTGACCAGGGGGAGACAACTCACCAACCTTAGGTACATTTTTTATAGTCTTCTCTAGGTTCACCTGAAGTATATTGGCAAGAAAATCATACCCAAGGACAAGGTTTTGATTTGCAGTGATTATAATAATTGTTGAAAATACCCCCTATATGGGAACCTGTGTGCATATAGATCTGTATATGAAATTGAACAGGTGAAGAGGCTCATCCCTTGTTCCCTGTTTAGGATGTGGTTTCCGGCTTTCTCTTTTCCAATCTTCTCACTTTGTTTTTTTTTTCAATTGGTATAGATAGATCTATCTATCACCCGGTTCACACTCCACCCACACCTATTGAATAGGTGAAGAGGCTCATCCCTTGTTTCCTGTTTAGGATGCGGTTTCCGGTTTTCTCTTTTCTAATCTTCTCTTATGTAGCCCCTGCACATCAGTGGCGTTACCGCCTTGCTTGGGGTGATATGATTAAAAAAAAAATAATTTTCCGCCAACCCCGCAACCTCTTTCTTTCAGGATGCAGCATTACAAGTCTATCTGTACTCTATAGCTATTTCAGATGCAGCATTGCAAGTCTATCTGTACTCTATAGCTATTTCTATGGTAAGTATTCAGATAAAATCCATCCTTTATTTTTCATCAGTTCAAATTTTACGTGCATAATGCATGAAGTGCTTAAGATTTTCAGAGATTTCCTATATTTCTCTCAATAGCTGATGATGAATAAATGATTTTGACTTGTGTTTTAACAATTGATATCGGAAAAGATTTTAAATTATTTTAATAATTGATGGTGAAAATAAATACAATAAACTTCTGTGTTAAGTCAGTTTGTTGCTATTTCTCACATTACCTGTTTTCATAATAATAATTTACCCATAAAATAACTTGGGCGTCTGTTTTACAGAGACAAGTAAATTAAGCTCAAAAACAAATTTGTCTATTTTACTGGGACCGGAAAAGTGGACTCTTCCTTTTCTATAATAAACAAAATTGACTCTTGTTACTTGTAATAATTCTTCAAATATTTATCGAAATTCTTCAATCAAAATTACATGAAAAATACACATTGTTGATAACTATTTCATTTCATAGCGAAGAGCGACTAGCCAAGAGGAAATAACTCCGATTTATAAGCTTACGATAAGTGGAACTTGTGGCCGTTAGCAAGTCTCAGAAAACAGATGCCTGATACTGTACCACCCATTGCATCAGAGGGGTGGATCAGTGGTCGCCACTGATGCCAGTACAACTGACGATTGCGGAGACCGGACAATTTTTAACCCTAGCCCGAGTGTAGGCACTCAGGTGCCTACATTAAAAACCGGCCTTGTGTTACTACACGTCGCAGTGAAAGGGATGGGGTGCAGGGTAAATATCTAATTACCTGGCACAAGAGTCAACGGTGATTAGCTCGGGCGTTCTTTCAAAGTGAGGCCCTTCCATTGCACTCCGGTTGGGTTGACCCTTGCGACGGCTCAGATGTGGGTGAC
The DNA here is from genome assembly GCA_037127315.1 of Ascarosepion bandense. Classification (NCBI taxonomy): domain Eukaryota; kingdom Metazoa; phylum Mollusca; class Cephalopoda; order Sepiida; family Sepiidae; genus Ascarosepion; species Ascarosepion bandense. The sequence continues at coordinate 4,459,238 of JBBBDQ010000707.1, forward strand.
TCGGGTGTGCTATTTCTAGGCTACGAGTTAAGAATTGAAAATGTCAAATTAAAGCAATTACAAAAATTTAAATATCTGGTATGAGTTTTAACAGTGAGTGATAAATGGGACATTGATATTCGAAGGTGCTTTGGCATAGCGAAAGGGCCTCCCAAAGCGAAAGGGCCTCCCAAAGCGAAAGGCCCTCCCAAAGGCTAAACATCAGATAGGAAATTGTTATTAGAAACAAGGAAGTAATTAACTACTCGGAAAACGGTTGTATATAGCTGATAGTTTAGACATTTCTGAATTAGTTGGATGTCATGCATGACATCCGTATGAGAGTCTAGATTTAACGAGACTATTAACAATATGACTCGAGTTTGTAATATATTGATTTAGTTTAATAGCATGTCACCAAATAAGGGGGGTTCCGCTTATTGGAAATATCAGAGCGTGTCCTAGCTGTAAAATTTGAACTGATGAAAATAAAGGCTGGAGTTTATCTGAATATTTACCATAGAAATAGCTATAGAGTACAGATAGACTTGTAATGCTGCATCTGAAATAGCTATAGAGTACAGATAGATTTGCAATGCTGCATCCTGAAAGAAAGAGGTTGCGGAGTTGACGGAAAATGATTTCATATACAGATCTATATGCACACAGGTTCCCATATAGGGGGTATTTCAACAATATTTGTGTTAACAAAGACCTGTACTCTCGGATGCATACGATGGTATAGATGACAACACTCAGCTAACGTTCATTATTCGAGGTTTCTTACAGGGTTAACTAAACGAGTCAAGTGTCCTCCCATATTGGTCAATAGGACGACAATTGACACTGTATTCAATGTGGAACCGAAGAAGAAAGTTGTTGAACAGCCTACAGAACATCTCCAGTAACACAGGCAGTATGTTGGAAGGCATTATTCTACAGGAAAGATACATCGCCTTACTGCAACCGAAAAGGCGGAAAACATGATAGATAGATAGATAGATAGATAGATAGATAGATAGATAGATACGAACAGAATAAACCAGATAGATAGATACATATATAATGAACAGAATTAGCTAGCTAGCTAGCTAGATAGATAGATAGATAGATAGATAGATAGATAGATAGATAGATAGATAGATAGATGATAGATAGAAATAGATAGATAGATAGATAGATAGATAGATAGATAGATAGATAGATAGATAGATAGATAGATAGTAAACAGACTGGGATAGGGATAGATAGATAGATAGATAGATAGATAGATAGATAGATAGATAGATAGATAGATAGTAAACAGACTGGGATAGATAGATAGTAAACAGACTGGGATAGGGATAGATAGATAGATAGATAGATAGATAGATAGATAGATAGATAGATAGATAGATAGATAGATAGATAGGCAGGCTTGCTGTCTTGTCACGACTAGATTTTTGTGAAATTGTCACAATAATGTTTTTTGTTTGTTTCTTTGTATATTAACCCTAATAACAACAAAGTTAATGTGTTTTTTTCTCTCTCAAAATAATATCGATATAATTAACGCCGTCCTAAAGAATCCTTACTTTTTACAGAATGCTTCTTCAAGACGGTGTTAACAAGATTAGTTGTTCCATAACCCCATTTAGTTGTTGGATGCACCACATACTGTAGCTATGTGTGTGTCAAGAACAATGTTGCCTGACGGTGCCTATCCTTCTTTAGACTGATTTTGAGTTCTGCTTTCCTTCCCCTTGACAGATTGCTATAATAAGGAAAATAGCTCAAACTGGTTTAACATCTTCGAGGTTTTGAATGCAAAATTTTCCTTCTCCTAATCTCTTTGTAACACAATGCAAAAGTGCCCTGTTTTCCCTGTTAAAAAGTAACCTACCTTCTTCTTTATTTTGATCGAGTTGACACTGAGAAAGGCAGTAAAGCCACTAAGACACAACAGGTTAATGAGCGTGGAAGAATTAGAAAAGAGAAATATTACTCCGGATCGAGAACAACAGATGAGTAATCAGGAATACCATAGATAGTGATTGACGTTGCGTGTAATTTTTTGCAGACTAAATTTGGCTGGAATGAATGAAGCTGGGAGGAAATTCCACACGCGAGAAGTGCGTGAAAAGAAACTATTACCATAGAAATTACGGTTACATTTAGTCAACTACCTAAAGAGTTTGTGCAAATAGATGACGAAACATTATCTGGGATGATGAATAGTAAGAAGACAAAGATTAAGCGAAACTACGAAGGCTAGGAAGTTGTGGAGAGATATGAACCCCCACTTCTTGAAAGGACAGAGCGAAAGAAAGAGGATCAAGTTTGTGTAAATAGATCGTACAACAAGAACTAGGTGTGATAGTCAATCGACAAATATTGTTTAAAGCTAAAATCTAAACTTATTTATAAATCAAACTTTATATGTGTGTGTGTGTGTGTGTGTCTGTGTGTGTGTGTGTGTCTGTGTGTGTGTGTATCTGTGTGTGTGTGTGTGTGTGTGTCCGTTACCTATAGACTTCCGAAACGGCTGAACAGATTTTCTTGAAAATTTATGCAGTTGTACTATAAGCGTCTGCGAGTGTTTTTAGCTAGGTTTTGTGTCGAGGTACCCCCGATAAATATCGAAAATCGATAATCGAAAAAATTGGGTTATAGAAGGAGTGATCCGATTTTAATCAAATTTGATACACTTATAGATAAAGACATAAGAAACGATATTCAGAAGATGTTTGTGTGTGTGTGTGTCTGTTTATCTGCCTGTATATCTGTATTTTTTTCATCCCTTTTATTTTAGTTTTTGCTTCAGGTTTGGTTCTAAGTAGGTATAATTGTAGTTCTTAGTCTCAGCCATGATACCATTTACTCAGAGGACTTATTTAGCCTACAAAATTCAGTTTACAACGAAACAAAACTTATTTGATATCGATACCAGGAAATCAAAATTTGACTTACATCCATTCATTTTTCATTCAGTCTACGGTTTCGCTTTAACTTGAAACAACTATTGCTTTTTAGTCTTTCGTGCCAACGTCCAAAGAGTCTGAGCTCCAGGACAATGGATTAGTTTTAAAGCTTTCATTACACCCGAGCAACGCCGGGCTATACTGCTAGTATTAAATAAAAATGGTAAGTGTGAAGAATCATCATCAGACGAACAGGTAGCATAGAAGAAGAAGAAGAAGAAGAAGAAGAAGAAGAAGAAGAAGAAGAAGATTTATCTATCTATTTTATCTACTTTGTATCCACGTTATTAATCATATTTAAATAGAGCTACTCACAAAACAGACTTGTTCATATATTCTTGTCATACTGACGAAGGCTTTACAATCCATTCTGTCATGCAATCATAAGACGACTTTACGCAAAACTGGTTGCTCAGACAAATGAGCTTCATAAAAAAATCATTCTTAATTTAGTTCTTTGAGAAATAATGAGTCCTCATTTATTGAACGATAGTTTAACTGCTATTTTGACCTCGAAATTCTTTTAGTGACGTAAACGTGATTCGATACTAAACGTTTATCATGGGTAATTAATTTGGTGAACTCATATAAACATAGTACATGGTTCACGCTACTAATTACGTAATGATCTTAATGAAATGTCAGTGCCAATAAGGAATCTTTGATCTAAAACAAATTGATCTGCGGTGTCCCTAATATGTACTGGGCTCACCGTAAGAGATACAAACATAGATTTTGCATTTAGTATCACACCAGAGCATCAGTAGAGCAAAGCTCAATAGGGTATTGATTTTATAAGTATCAGATGCAAATTCGTGAACTGTATCATGTCAATAATTGAGATAGCGAAAGATGCTAAGCAAAGTATTATGAAACCGAAAAAATCATTACAAACAGCGGAAATGTTACGAAATATCAGTACTCTTATATAGCAGTGAATGCTGAACAATCTTCTCACAGAGAAACAGGGGACTTGAATCAACTGAAATGTGCTTCTACAGAAGGATGCTGAGAATACCACAGACCGAACATGTGGACAACGACGAAGTTTTTAAGAGAATGGAAACGAAACGGAAACTTAGCTTTAAATAAGAAAGAAAGAAAGAAAGAAAGAAAGAAAGAAAGAAAAGAGGAAGAAAGAAAGAAAAAAGTGGACCAGAAGAAAAAAAGAAAGAAAGTAAACAGAGGAAGACCAGAGGATGAAAGGAATAAAAACGTGGGCCAGAAGAAAGAAAGAAAGAAAGAAAGAAAGAAAGAAAGAAAGAAAGAACGTGAGGTACAAAGTAGGAAAATAGGTTAGGAGAAAGAAAAAAGGGACAAAGGAGAAAGAAAAATAGAAAGAAAGAATGAAATAAAAAAAGAAAGAAAAGAGGAAGGCAAGAGTAATAAAAGAAGAAAAAGAGGGACATAGGAAAAAGAAAAAAGAGAGAGAAATAAACTAGAGCAGAGGAAGTCTAAAGAATCAAACCAGGGACACAAAAGAAAGAAAGAAAGAAAGAAAGAAAGAAAGAAAGAAAGAAAGAAAGACTACAGGACAATCTGTACAATATACGAAAATAGGAAGACAATAGGGAGAAAGAGAGAAAAAAAGATAAAGAAAGAAAGAAAGAAAGAAAGAAAGAAAGAAGGAAAAAGAAATTGGAGTAGAGAACCAAGCAAGAAAAGATAGTTTATCCACCCAGTTTAAGAAACAAAAATGGAACACTTAAATGCCCTTGCAGAGGACAAGCCGCTGAAGTCAGTACAAATATGTCAGAGAAAGGAATTCCTTTTACATCTTCACTGATCAAGCTGTTTACTTTTACACAACCAAATAAAAAATGAAAAGAAAGAAAAGGTGTCCGAAAAAAAGTCAAAGAAAACAATCAAAAGTTAAACAAAAAAATATGAATGAATTCTTAAGGTCCGATGTCTTTCGTTTTTTTTTTGGGGGTGGGGGGTCACTTTTTTCTTCTGCGTCTCTTTGTTAATCAAATGCTATCATTTGAGGTCGCTTTTGATTATGAAAGAGAGGCGTGAAGTATTTGACAGCAACCTATTTTAGTTCCGTTGTTACTAGATTTAGGTCTTTATTAGTTTCTAGCTAGTTTGATACGACAACAGAAGTTATCTCATTAAAGTTAGTTTATGGCATATAATCTGCTTGAAAATCACAACAGCTTACGTTGTGAAGTGTATAAAAAATTGTTGGGCATAAAATACATGAGAAATAATTAATTCCTTTGAGCAAGCCACCGGCATACGCACAGAAAATGAATTTAGTAAATACACAAAAAATACGTTGAAAACAAAGAAAAAAGTGCTGGGCTGTTACATGATATCTGTCCTCCTATATGACAGCAAATGCTGGACAATCTCATCAAAGATGAAGGAGAAACTCGAAGCAACAGAAATGTAGTTCTACAGAAGGATGCTGAGGATACCAATGACCGAACGACGCGGTTTAGGATCGAATGGAAACAAAAAGGAAACTTATACTTAACATCAGGAACAGACAGTTGAAGTTTCTGGAACACGTAATGAGGAAAGAGGGCTCGGAGAATCTGATGATCACAGTGCGGATAGAGGGAAATAGAGACAAGGGAAAAACGCGTGACATTCTTGAAAGGCTTAAGCAAATGGATAACAGAGTTTGGGAGAAATAACAAAACAAAGTATATTAGGAGCGAAAATGAACAGAAAGATGAAGAGAGCCACGATCGTCTATGTTTTGAAGGGTCACAGCCTATAAAAGAAGAAACAGACGAAAATAGAAAAAGCATGAACATTTACAGTGGGGTGATTTTCAGAGAATTAGAAGTCTTAGCAAGATTCATTATTGGCTGTCACAATTTTTTATAACAAAAGCTGACACACTGCTGGTAGCAGACACAGAAAGGAAACTGAAGGTTCGCTTACACAGAAAGTAGTAAAGGAAAGTAAGAAGCACCATCCGATCGTGCATAGAATACTGCTATCATATCTAGTCAGGTACCCCTGCTGTTCATCTCAGTGTTCTCGACAGGCTCCAAAAGAGAATCTGTAATGTGATAGGTGCCGATTTGGCAGCTCGACTCCAGCTACCTTCTCACCGGCGGTATATGGCTTCCCTCTATCTATTCTACAAATATTTCTATGGCTTCAGCTTCGACGAACTTAAGTCACTGGTGCCTCCACCACAAGAATTTACTCGTGCAACCAGACTGGCAACAAGTTTCCTCCCATTTACAGTTAGATCAACCAAATTCAGCCTACAATTCTACTCCATTAGCTTCTTTTCTTGCACTTCCCGTCTGTGGAACTCCCTTCCATATACTTGCTTTCTTGACGGCTACAACCTCCAGGAATTTAAATGCAATGTCAATTCCCTTCTCTTATCCACTTGACCCCAGTCTTTTCTACATCACCCCGTATATCTTGTTCTTTTAATTTCTCTCTACCTTCGCAACTATCTTCACACCTGTTCCCATCCTTCTCTTGCCCTTTCTCTGACACAAATCGTAACTGGTTCGATTTTCTCTTCATTCTCCTGCTGTCTAAACTTTCACTCTTATGTAGCCCCCTGCGCATCAGTGGCGGTACCGCCTTGCTTGAGTGGAAACGATTAAAAAAGAAAGGACTAACCATCAATTGTAAGAAGACAGAACTTACGGTTGTTAGCAATAGGGACACATCAAGATGCGGATTGCGAATTGGCAGTAGTAAAGGAAAGCAAGAAGAAAGGACTAACCATCAATTGTAAGCGGACAGAATTTATGGTTGTCAGCAAAAAGAAAATGCCCCAAATGCAAACTACAAATGGGAGCTAGTTAAGGAAAGCAAGAAGAAAGGACTAACCATCAATAGTAAGAAGACAGATTATATAGTTGTCAGTAAAAGATGCAAACTACGAACTAGAAATACTAAATGAAAGCAAGAAGAAAGGAATAACGATCAATTGTAAGAGGACAGGACGTATAGTTGTCAAAAATAGAGATAGTGTAAAATACAAACTGCGAATTGAAAGTAGTAAAGGAAAGCAAGAAGAATGGACTAATCATCAATTGTAAGAAGGCAGAACTTATGGTAGTCACCAAAAGGGACAGCCTAGGATGCAAAGTACGAATTGAATGTAGTAAAGGAAAGCAAGAAGAAAGTACTGACCATTAATTGTACGAGGACAGAACGTATGGTTGTGAGAAAAAGAGACAGACCAAGATGCAAAACACGAATTGGAGGTAGAAAAAGAAAGCAAGACAAAAGGACTAGTCATTAATTTTAAGAAGACAGAACATATGGTTGTCAAAAAAAGAGAAAGCCCAAAATGCAAACTACGAATTGGAGGTAGTAAATGAATGCAGGAAGAAAGGACTAACCATCAATTGTAAAAAGACAGAATTTATGGTTGTCAGCGAAAGATGCAAACTACGAACTGAAGGTAGTAAAAGAAAGCAAGTAGAAATTACTGTTTATCAATTGTAAGAGGGCAAATTATATGGTTGTCAGTAAAAGGGACAGCCCAAGATGCAAAGTACGAACTGGAGGAAAGCAAGAAGAAAGAACTAACCATCAATTGTGAGAGGACAGAACTTATGATTGTCAGGAAGAGAGGCAGCACAAGATGTAATTTACAAATTGAAGGTCGTAAAAGAAAGCTAGAAGGAAGGACTAATTATCAATTGTAAGGAACAGCTCAAGTTGCGGATTGTGAATTGGAAACCAAGTAAGTACAAAAATTTATGTATCTAGTAAATGTTTTAACGGAGAACAGAAAATGCAACACTGAAATCCGACTGAGCATTGAAATAGTAAAAATTTGCCTTCCAGAAGCTAAGCAAAGTATTAAGAAACAGGAAAACAAAGAAAGGTTTACTGAACTTTTATGTAATATCATTCCTCTTATATGGCACTGAATTGTGGGCAATCTTTACACAGATGGTAAAAAACTGATACAACAAAAATGTGGTTTTACAGAACGTTGCTAAGAATACCATGGACGGAACATGGGAGTAACGAAGAGGTTTTTAAGGAAAATGGGAAAAATGACCCTGGTGCTTAGATTGAATTGAGATTTCTAGCTCACATTTTTTTAATCATTTCACACCAAACAAGGTAGAACCTCCACTAGTAGATTTGTTTTATTTGTTGAAAGTGTTGTCATGAAAAGGTAAGTGTAGCTGTTGCAAACTACGAATTGGAGGTAGTAAAGGAAAGCAAGAAGAAAGGACTAACCATCAATTGTAAGAAGATATAATTTCTGGTTGTCAGCAAAACGGACAGCCTAGTATGCAAACTATGAACTGGAGGTAATAAAGGAAAGCAAGAAGAAAGGACTAACCACCAATTGTAAAAAGACAGAAGTAGTGAACCCGACCAGAAGCAGGTGGATGCGTCTAGCCACACTGATGAGCTGTGATACAGCGAAACAGGCTTGTATGTGGATGACTAATATATATATATATATATATATATATATATATATATATATATAGTCATTGCTCCGTAAACGTGTGTATATGCACACACATACACACTTTTCTGAACAAAACGCACACACACACACACACACACACACGTGTGTGCGTGTGTATGTGCGTGTGTATATATACACACGTATACGGAGCATTGAATATATATATATATATATATATATATATATATATATATATATATATATATATTCACTACTTCGACTGATTGATTCAGTACCCCGACTCCAGAGTTTCGTAGACGGACCCTCGAGAATTTATCAGGTGTATGTCAATCGCGGGTAAGCTAAAGGGAATACCGAACTAAACCCTTTATTTAATCTACGGGGATGTAATGTTTTGATTCCACTACCCATGTCTAAGTATATCTTGTCTAGTTTTTACTTTTAGTACTGCTCAGTTATTGATTACCTTATTTCTACTGAGTCCACATATTCACTTCCCGGTCAAGGGATTGAACTCGCAATTACTATCCACGAACCAATGCTTAATCCACTGTAGATTAATAACCTGTTCGACATACACATGATAAAGGTCGAAAAGTTGTCATAACAACAAAGATGAGGACAATAGTCCGCACGTACAGAATGAAAATATGTATCTGTTTATTTTTCACTTCAGATAAATAATTATCTCTCGGTGTCTGGGCAAGTTCTTCCGATAAAATCTCCCTAACAAAAAAAGAGAACAACAGCAAGGTTCTCTGCGGCCGATTGGCCTAAGACACACCCGATAAGATGGGACATATCTTTGAAGATTACTGAAGAGTACATTTACTTTCGATTTTGAATGCCTGTAAATGTTATTAAGAATCTCTTAACCCATCACTTCCAGTGGAGCATAGGCCATCAATGACCCCTCGCCATCTTATTTTGTTATGGGTTGGTTAGTTGTCGTTGCTTTCGTAACTTATCATTTTTACAGGTTGGGGTTTTGACTACGCAAACCTCTTTATTTTCCGGGCGAGGTGTGTTTTCCTTCTCCTAGACCGGCTACCAAACAAGTCTATAGAATCCAGTCTGCCCCGGTAATTCACAATGCTAGAAAAAACAAAACAAAACGCCATCTTCTCAAACACGTGTATTCACTTAAATAACGTTTTGAGTAATAAGAAACAATGCCAATTGTAAAACAAAATCCATAAACACCTATTTTTAGAGGCTTCTTTAAATTTTATCATGTCAGCCGAGTGGTTTAAACGCTTGCTTTTCGGCTATGAGAAATGTGGTCGAATCTCACTATAGTCGAGTTGTCAGAACTTCTTGATGTTAGTGATTTGAGGAAGGCGATCATCTGCAAATTAAAAGTGAAACTCCAGAGATTGAAGAAGCCTAATGCAGCACCAAAACTGATATACAACGCACTCGTGGAGGACCTCAAACTACAGAAAGAATACACTAACAGCGTGAAAACCAAATACGAAGAACAAACTAGGAAAGGAAACTCAAAATGGGACTTGCTAAAGGAAGCAATAGTGACATCAGCAAACAACATTGCCCCCCCCCAAAAAATAGGCGCAGAAAGAAAAACGAGTGGATGACGGAAGAGATTCTGGACATGATGCAAAGGAAGCAGAAAATCATATCAAGACATGGAACGGAGTACATGGAACTACACAAGGAAATAAGGAGAAAATGTAGACAGGCTAAAGAGGAATGGCTCAATGACAAATGTGCAGAAGTAGAGATATTGAGCAGGAATAATAAAGCAGAGATGCATAAGGAAATAAAAGAACTGACAGGACAAAAAACCAGCTCTTCAACAGGATGTCTAAAATCTAAGGATGGAACAATCATTTTGGAGAAAGAGGAAATACTCCAACGATGGGAAGAATATATAAAAGATCTTTTCCACGACAAGAGAGCACAACCAATATTACGCAAAGATGAAGACGGACCAGAAATATGAAAGTCTGAAGTGGAATCTGCAGTAGCCAAACTGAATAGAAACAAAGCAGCGGGACCAGACGGCATAGTCATAGAGCTGCTGATAGCCCTGGAAGAATTTGGTATAGAAAAAATTACGGAAATAATAAATGAAATATATAATAGTGGGGTTATACCAGATGATCTCAGCAAGTCTATCTTCGTAGCACTACCTAAGAAACCAGGAGCAAACGAGTGCGAACCCCACAAAACCATCAGTTTAATGAGCCATATAACAAAACTGATCGTCCGAATCCTGATGAATAGAGCGAGAAGCAGAATCAGGTCAGAGATAGGACAAGAACAGTGTGGTTTCGTTAAAGACACAGGAACAAGGAATGCCATACTTATGATTATAGTGCTCTCCGAAAGGGCAATACAAATGAAGAAGGACTTATACCTGTGCTTCATCGATTATGCGAAGGCGTTTGACAAAATACACCACAAAGAACTGATGGAGATGCTCGGCAGCCTGGGCATATTTGGAAAAGTTTTGAGAGTAATAAAAAAATCTTTACTGGCAGCAAACCGCTTGCAGATGGACAAGTAATGAATTGAGTAGATTAGCGATCCTTAACTTAAGATCATTATAAATTGTAAATCGGGTATGCGAATGTTTTTATTAAATAGTTAGGTCAATACCAAAACCCCAAAATGAAATAGGTTACTAAAATCATGGTTCGATATTATTAATCCCATTTTAAGGGGAGGTAACTATTTTTTTAACATTCGAGGCAAAGCTTTTGAATGGGTATTTCTTTTGTAGAATAAAAAGTTATAGTTAAAAAAATTGAAATTAAGAAAATAAAGATGAGAACAAAGTTAAAAAAATATTAATTTGATATTATTAATCTATGTTGAAGGAAACGTCACTAGTTTGTTTATATTTGGGGTAAAGCGTTCAGAAAGGTATTTCTTTTGAAAAAAAATTTAAAAAATGTACTAATTTAAAAGGGAAAAGAAATTAATTGAGACTGAAGTAAAAAAAAAAATCTGCATAGATATACGTACACATGCATGTATGCATAAACACATACAAACGTGTGAACAGTTTCAATTTAAATTAATATTTTAGGAATAGGTGTTGCTAATGTTAATCATTATAAATGGGGTGTGCTAATATATTAATTTATTAAAGTAAAATAAAATTTAGTTAATAAGAAACTTTAAAAAATCGTGGGAAAGGAAAAAAGAAATACTATAAAAATATAAAAATTTTATAGAAATAAAATAAAAAAGAAATGCAGGTAGATAAACACATGCATATGTATGAACACACACTTATGAATATATGTGTGTGCGTTTTGTTTTTTTTATGTTTGACTTTTTACTTTTTTTTTTCATTTTCATTTCTTGATTTTTTTTTTTTACTTTGTACAGAAAATTTTACAAAAGACAGCAAGTGTATGCTTCATAAAATGCATTTTTTACCATTATTTTTAACTATCTGATGAGACATTTTTTCAATGTCATAACAAAATGTACAATTTTGTAGTAGCTATTTACATGTTCTAATGAAAAAAATATATATATATATGTATATAATATTTCTTTTTTTTTTTCCTTTCACACATTTTTTTTCTTTAAGTTTCTTTGAAAGCCAATGGATTAAAGTTAGTAATTCCAGTAATCAAAATACACCGGTGTATTTTAAACTGAAGTTATATCGATTGGAATCCGAAATATTAAAAAAAAAACAAAAAAACAAACTTTAAATTTTCCGCCATTTTTTGAAATTTTTGATTTATTGACAGGTTACGTCAACAGTAGCCAACTTTCAGTTTAAAAAATCTTTAAAAAAATATATACATTGCAGACACTTTTTTATAGTCAATTGTTTAAATTGAAACTTACCTTAATCTGATTTCACACAATAGTAATTCCTTACTTTATGAAATTTAATACAGAAAGCTTATCTTAAATACAATAGTCCTGTCATCTACGTAATACGAGGTGCCGATTGATTGAAAAAACCGGTTTCTGTTTTTTAACTGCATATCTAACCATAACATAATATTTTCATCAATTACATAATATTTTATACAATGTTCGTTTAGCATTATAGCTGGATGATTGAATATGCTTTCTAAATAAATAAAAATTGAAATTGCTTTTAAAATAATTTTACAATTTAATGACTCGCCAACAAAAAGGCATGTCCGATAGAAATTTTATCAACTTTTTCAGTTAGCGGCACGTGGTAAGTTTGAGTTTCTGTTTAATTTATTCTACTGAATTTGTATTTTATTCACTTATAATTGTTATTCATTTCTTTGTTACTAAATTATACTAAATTGCTCGGTTGTTTAAAGGTCGTTCGATACAGATAGTTTGAAATTTTTGTTATTCTGCTAGTGACCTCTTCCAAGGAAAGAATTTCGAAAACCGTTAATCTTTGAATTCAGCCATTTTCGACTTATACTAAGTTAAAACTTAGTAATTTTATATATCCAAATGTATAAGGAACGAAGAAAATATTAACAACGTTCAAAACATTAATTCAAAACAATGCTCAATATAGAAATAGATCTGAGTATTTATGATAAATCAGTCAGCAAATACTATTTTTTAAATAGCGTTAACTGCCTGATGAAACATCGCTCCTTCAATATAGAAACAAAAAAAAGACCCTCGTCGAGTTGAGAATCTTTTATTTGAAATATTGTTAAAGTAAGTCTTTTTTTTCCTTCTGCCTAATTTTAAATTCTAAGCTTTTAATGTTTAATTGGTTTTCTTTAATTCTTTTTTTTTTCTTTTCTTTTTTTTTTTTTTTTTGATTTTAGCAGAAATCTCTTGACTGGACTTTTACTACCATGTTTTTTTTTTTCAATTGGAGTAGATAGATCTATCTATCGCCCGGTTCACACTGCATCCAAGTCTATTGACCAGGTTAAGAGGCTCATCCCTTGTTCCCTGTTTAGGATGTGGTTTCCGGCTTTCTCTTTTCCAATCTTCTCACTTTGGTTTCTTTTTCTTTTTTTTTCAATTGGAGTAGATAGATCTATCTATCGCCCGGTTCACACTCCACCCATGTCTATTGAACAGGTTAAGAGGCTCATCCCTTGTTCCCTGTTTAGGATGTGGTTTCCGGCTTTCTCTTTTTCAATCTTCTCACTTTGGTCCCTTTTTTTTTCAATTTGAGTAGATAGATCTATCTATCGCCCGGTTCACACTCCACCCACGTCTATTGAACAGGTTAAGAGGCTCATCCCTTGTTCCCTGTTTAGGATGTGGTTTCCGGCTTTCTCTTTTCCAATCTTTTCACTATTACGTAGCCCCCCTGCACATCAGTGGCGTTACCGCCTTGCTCGGGGTGATACGATTAAAAAAAAAATACAAAGATAGAAAGGGGCGTAAGACAAGGATGTGTCTTTTCACCGGATCTGTTCAACTTATACAGCGAGAATATTTTGAGGACCCTAGAAGTTATGCCTGGATTCGTAATCGGAGGCCACAATTTAAACTACAAGAACTCTTACAGAAGGGAGCAGAAGAAAGTAACAAGAAAGGACTAGAAATAAACTGCAAGAAAACTGAATGCATGGTCATCAGTAAAAAGGGCAGCCCAATATGCCAAATACAGGTCGGGGATACCAGAATCAAGCAGGTACAAAAATTTAAATACCTGGGAAGCGTTATAACAGAAAACGGACAGTGCGACACAGAGATCCGAAGGCGAATTAGCATGGCGTAGGAAGCATTCCAGAAATTGAGTAAGGTATTAAGAAACAAGGAAGAGAGTACTGGATTGCTACGTGCTGTCCGTCCTTTAATATGGCAGTGAATGCTGGACTGTATCATCAAAGATGAAAGAAAAACTTGAAGCAACTGAAATGTGGTTCTACAGAAGGATGCTGCAGATATCATGGATCGAGCATGTGAGCAATGATGAGGTCTTAGAAATGATGAAAACGAAAGGGAAATTAACACTGAGCATCAGGAAGAGACAGCTGAAGTTCCTGGGACACGCAATGAGGAAGGAGGGCCTGGAGAACCTGATGCTAACAGGCTAGATAGAGGGAAAAAGAGACAGGGAAAGCGACGGATAACATATTTGAAGGACCTAATCAGGTGTATAACAGAAGGAGGATTGCACGGTGTAACAGGAGAAGGCGTGCTCAGAGCCACCAGAGATAAAGAAACGTGGAAAGCCATGATCGCCTACGTCTTGAAGAAGAAGATCCTGAAAATTATGTCTGCTTTTTGTAGGCTTCTTTATCTGTTATCATACCATAGCCGAGTAGTTTGAACATTTGCTTTTCGGCCATGAGAAACATGAACGAATCTCACCATGGTCAATTTGTCAAGATTTCTTGATGTTAATGATCAGAGGGAGGCTAGCCTTTGAAACGTGCCTGAAAATCATACCTGTTTTTGTAGGCTTCTTTATCTGTTATCATACGAGGTAGGTAGTGGGAACATTTGCTTTTTGGTCATGAGAAACATATTCAAATCTCACGATGGTCAATTTTTCAGGACTTCTCGATGTTAATGATCTGAGGGAGGCGAGCCTTTGAAACGTGCCTGAAAATCATATCTGTTTTTGTAGGCTTCTTTATCTGTTATCATACGAGGTAGGTGGTGGGAATATTTGCTTTTTGGTCATGAGGAACATATTCAAATCTCACGATGGTCAATTTTTCAGGACCTCTCGATGTTATCGATCTAAGAACGGCGATTCTTTGCAACGTGCCAGAAAATCATACCTATTTTTGTTGGCTTCTTTACCTGTTATTCTACCATAGCCGAGTGGTGAGAACATTTACTTAAAGACCATGAAAATTATGTCTGAACCGCACCATAGTCTATTTGTCTTGATGTTATCGATCTGAGGGAGGTGATCCTTTGAAACATGCCTAAAAACCATACCATTGGTTGGTGCAAGCCTTGGGTAGACGGAACTATTTGAGAACCGTCGATGGTTGTGCTAGCCCGAAATGACAAGTTACCGTGACCGAGGGTTTGAACGGTTTGGCCTGTTGATCACGCCAGATAATGCGTTCTCTTCCAGGAACGGAAACTGAGGTCTGTTCAGCATAGTTGCAGTATAAATAAAGCAAAAAAAGGATCTGTGGGTTTTGAACAAACACAAATGTGCCGGATCAGGCGTCTGCAACAGGGATTGCCTAGCCACTCTTAATAGACATGCACCTCCTGTTAAGAACAGTTCATTAGAATGACAGCTTAAAAAAGTTACTATTGTTGATGCACTCTTTGAATTTTCACATGTCGTATCTGCTTGCTTCCACAGGGGGTATCCTGTGACAGCAAGTTACTCACCCCCCCCCCTCGTTACCGGCTAGTTTCATTTCTTCTACTGATTTTACCGATTTTCTTTTAATATTTTTGCAAGGCACTCCAGGACCAATATAGACATACTCTGGCCAGGTTAAAAAGTCTACTGAGACGATCTCCAATTAAGACAGTGTTTCTCAAGCGGAGTCCACATTGACTTTAAGCTTCCATGTAACTCTGCAAAAAATAATGAATTGAGGGTCAACAGTGATATTTCAGTGGTTCATAAAGCAATTCTACTTTTGAATGCTTGGTATTACTGAGAATAAAATTTCTACAATAATTTACACCATATTAAAATAATAAAAGTAGAAATATTCACGTAGCTTTTTTTTTTTATCGCAATCAGGTAGAAGAAAAAAACTTAATTTACAATATCATAAATTTAAGGTTACCAACAAGCCTTCCCTACAATAAGGCCTCAAATCTGGTTAGATTATGTTTTTTATAATTAGGATTTTTTTTTCTTATTTATTTTATTTATTTATTTTGTTTTTTGTTTTTTTTTTATTAATTTGTTTTTTGACTAGGTGTGAATCAGGTAGTGATTCACACCTAGGGTTTATTTTCTTTTGACCTGGATACTCACCCATCAGTCAGAGACAAGAATAAGCAGAACGGTCCGTGTGCACCCCGGTTGAGAACCACTGGGCTATGGAGGTCCACCCAAAAAATATTTTTAAAAAAAGTGTTCATGGGTAAAAAAAAACAAAGAACGGTGAGATCCACTGAATTAAGACTATTCAAAAGTGTCAAGATCTAACTCCCAAGTTTGTTTTCTTTATATACAGCAAACCTGAGAAAAAATACGATTCTCCCACACTACTCCCGCTCATGAACAGAGTACGTCAGCCCCTTAGGAGACATTTTTATTATTATTATTATTATTATTATTATTATTATTATTATTATTATTATTTAAGATATGAAAGGGGTTCTCACAGATTCTCGGTCAAATGGCGTGTCTGCTGTTAACAACAAAATTAAAGATAAAAAACAAAAGAACAGAAAAAGAAAATTAAAGGACTTTGACCGCATTAAAGATGATTTGGCCGACAATGAACGGAGAAGGCATTCAAAAGCTTTTGACCCCTTATGTTGAAAGGAATATAATTTGCAGGGTTCTCAAGTAACCCGGGAAGAATACCTGATGAAATAGGACTGCCGCGTACCGAACCGTAGACATATTCCGAGATGTACAAAGTACAGCATTGATGCGTGACTTGAAACGCAACAGAGAGTGGGGAGGGGGTGATTGGCTGGAACGAGTAATGACAAAGAACAAAGAAGATAAAAACATTTGACATTACGCTTCCTTATGCACACACGCGCAAACGCACGCACACACACACACACACACTTGAGTGCATCAATATATACTTAACTTGCTATTAGGTGAATTTTTATCTTATATTTTACTGGATATTTATTGGATTTATGTGATTAAATGGATTAACTAGAAAGGATATATCAAAAAATAAAATGTTATGAAAATGTTATACATATATATATATATATATATATATATACACTACCGACCATAAGTTTGGGACCACTTAGATTTATTCTCTAAGAGAAAGAAATAACAAATTTTATGTCTTAGAGGAATAAATATAGATATATTTCATTGTTGCTCACAATTGTACTATAATTAAAACCAAAATTAACATAGAGCAATTTCAAATTTAATTAAAGTTAATTCATATTTTCTTTTCATCAAAGAAACCACCACGAGCCTTTGTTGCTGCAGAGCAAATCCTTGGCATTCTTTCTAATAACCTATAAAAATAAGTTGAAGAAAGTCATTTCCAAGCATCCTGCAAGCATTTAAACAACATTTGTTCATTTTTAGGAAGTTCATTTCGAATTGTACGATCAATTTCATCCTTTATTCTCTTTCTTTAATAGTGGTTTCTTAACTGCTACACAGTCTTTAAGCCCAGAAGAATGAAGTAGTAACAGATACTGGATGTTGCCGAGTAGGATTCATTTCAATTGTTAATTCTGGAGCGGTTTTTCTTCTATTCCTTTTGCTAGATATGATCAAGTGCCTATCCTCTACAACAGATGTTACTCTGGGCCAACCAGATCTTTTTCTGTCAATATTTAACTCAGTTTCACGAAGTCGTTGAAGGCAATAATGCACGCCATTTTTTGATAGGCTTAATTTTTTTAGCGATAACACGTTCAGAAATATCCTTCTTTCGAAAGAATTTCAACCTGAGCTCTTTTTTCAATGCTAATCTATTTCTTCCTTGCCATTTATACTGTAGTAATATGTTTACAAAAATAAATGATACCTTAATTATAATATCTGAATAAATCTGAATTTTCGGCAAAACCTCGATCACAATAAGAGGATCAAGTAGCAAACTGAGTAAATGTTTACTTTAAAGTTGAAAAGAATATTTTTTTTTACTTGACATCTGCATAAGAATAACAAAAAATACAAACTCGGCGACTTTGATTCTGCTAAAAATTTGGGTGGTACCAAACTTATCGTCGGTAGTATATATATATATATATATATATATATATATATATATAGTGTATCGAAGCAGCAGATAATTTTCTAAACATATACTGTTAAATATAAGAGACAATGAATGTCTCTTATGTTTAATCATGAGCCGTTCTAAACTTTGTATTTTGGCTTTAATTTAAGGTGCAAATAAAGACAAAAATTCTCCAACATTTGGCTAATTTTTTATTAAGTTGGTTCTAAGCTTTCGGCTCACATGAGCCATCATCAGAGAGGTTACAGGGACGTTAACATAAAAACATCCACCATCAAAGACAATTTTTTTGTCTTTATTTTTCTCCTGAAATTAAAGCCAATGTTTAGAACGGCTCATGATTAAACATAATAGACATTCATTGACTCTTATATTTAAAAGTATATATATATATATATATATATATATATGTCGTGCATTCAGTAACGAATTAGAACACTCTCGGCTACTGGCGTGTGTTTACATTGTATATAACACGCTAAAGTCCGCCTTCCTTCTCTGAGCGTCCATAGCTCCGTGGTACACTCATTTCGGTCGGGTTTCAATCCTGGCTAGAAGCAATCGGTTGTCTAACTATACTGATGATCTGCGAAACAGATCTGTCTACTGATGCCTTTTTAGGTACCCCCACTCATTTTTTATGCCATAGTTTTAAAATTAATTTTAAATAATGAAAAACTCTCTTGAAGCTTACATTTTAAATTTAATTGAAAGCTAAATGAGTAAATTTTCTATTTCTAGTAATTAAAATATTCTGGTGTATTTCAAACAGAAATTATATTGATTGGAATCTCAATTTTTGAGCGTTTTCACTTTCAAAAACGGCCATTTTTTGACATATTGACATTGTCTGCTCATATTTGTTTACATTTCATAGCAGAAACTTATTAAGTGATGTGTTATGCTTTGGTATGTTTGAAAAAGAGATAATAAATAATTTGATCAGATGTAACAGTCAGAAAGTTGTCTCTCTCTCTCTCTCTCTCTCTCTCTCTCTCTCTCTCTCTCTCTCTCTCTCTCTCTCTCTCTCTCTCTCTCTCTCTCTCTCTCTCTCTCTCTCTCTCTCTCTCTCTCTCTCCCTCTCTCTCTCTCTCTCTCTCTCTCTCCTCTCTCTCTCTCTCTCTCTCTCTCTCTCTCATTCCGTCTGAAATTAGCTTCCTCCAAGTAGATCACTGTTGTTTTTTTTTCCGTTAGTTCGTGTACCTTATTGCGCTAGTCCAAACGTTTTGCCTATTGTGCTATTTTTGCCTATTGTGCTAGTCCAAACTATCTCAACGCTCATTTATATATATATATATATATATATATATATATATATATATAATCGAACGAAACGCACACCACTTACTTGCTACCTACGTTTCGACCACACAGGTCCCCATTAGGCAAAATTGAATGTGCAATGATAACTTTTTTTATTTACCCTCTACTAGTGCAACCAGCACCTCTTTTACTTGCATATATATATGTGTGTGTGTGTGTGTGTGAGAGAGAGAGAGAGAGATGATAACAAAAGTTCGAAATAATTCCAAGATTATTGAAGCTTACACATCTCAGAAATAAATACAAAATAAGTAAAACAAAGTTCACAATTTTATATATATATATATATATATATATATATATATATATATATATATATATATAAGTGAAGTCAACACTCAGAGGCGACAGACTGTTTCCTGCTAGATGCAATCATCATGTGTTGGGTTTTTCCTCGGCTATTTATATAGCCGTGATGCATATTGGGTAATCAATCTAACGGTTATTTTGGTGGAAGTGGTTTATTTATTTAATTTTTTGGATAAATTTATTTTACTTGTTTTTATTTTTATATTTGTATTTAATTATTCTTTTCCGTTTTTGATGTTTGATTTATTTATCTATTGGAATCTGTTATTTATTTATTTATTTATTTATTTGGATTTGTTATTTATTTGTTTATTCTTATTTTATTTTATGCAGTGGTTTGTTAATTTGTTTATTATTTGATTGGATAACAATTATTTGTTCTTTATTATTATTTATTTATTCTTTTCAGTTTTCGATTTTTATGTAACGTAGTAAAAATTTGTTTTCATGTCTGCATTTTGAGATAAGTTTAGATCGTTGATTCAGTAGTTTATTTTGGTCTGGGAAGGTAATAATAGCTAATTTTTCTCCAAATAAAGTCTGCAGATTTTGGATTGGTTTTTGTAGGCTGATGTTCTTTCCATATTTTCCATTATATTTTTGGCGTGATTTGGGTTTTGTTTATAATATCCCAGATATGCTTAGAAAGTATTGTGCTGTCCGCGTATTTACTATTTGTGAAGGATGTTTTGTGTACTTAGATTTGTGACCTGGTGACTGCGCCTAGCATGAAACAGTCTGTCGTCTCTGAGTGTTAAGTTCAATGTTCACTTTTATATTTACATACGCTTTATCTCTGATATTGAGCACTTTATGGCTTAGGGGTTAGCGACTCCGATTGTCACAAAATCGGTCGAGTTTCGTTCCCGGCCACGAAGCAAGTGGATGTCTAGCCACACTGATGAGCTGTGATACGGCGAAAGAGGCTTTTAATGTGGATGACGAATATATTATGCTCTTATTACGTTAGAGCTCTCTAGAGAGGAAAATTTTAAAAATAAAAAACAGCTACCACTTCTGCGATTTATGACTGGCGTGTGATGGTTAAGTTTTTTATGCAATTTTTCATATGATCTCATGATTTTTTTCTTTTGAGGACATAAATTATATAAAAATTGTCCAAATTGTTTATCAGAGCGATTTCAGCTATACTTTCAGCCATTTTCGAGGATAAATGTTATTTACGTATAACAATATGTAAGCGGTGTTATATATAATGTAGAGTAGTGGTGCGTGTTATGTACCCAACACGGTAACCATGTTGTTAGCGTGTTCGTAGTTGATGTTATATATATAATGTAGAATATTTAGTATTTAAGTATTAGTAAATTTCAATAGAGACGAACTCAAAAGAACTCAGTGTTAAATTTATTTATTTAATTTATAAAATTAAATTATAAAAAGAGTCAAGTAAAAAAGAAAAAAGAAAAAAAAGAAAATAAGAGAAGAAAAAGAAAAAGAAAAAGAGAAGAAAAAATAGGAGAAAGAAGGTTAGCTTAACAGCGTTAGATATTTGCGTCTATATTATATCTAGACGATAACACGGCCTTGGCCTAGATTTACAAAGACAGTATTTATGTTAAGCTAACTTCCTCTCTCCTATTTTTTCTTCTCTTTTTCTTTTTCTTTTTTCTTCTTTCTTTTTTTACTTTTTTATCTGGGTAATTTTAACCCATTCATTATTGTATGAATTTGGTCTGAGGAGAGGTCTATAGGAGAGTCACGAAATAGAATATTACTAATGGGTTTATAAAAATCATTATTATTAATACTCTGTTAAATCTTAACATTGAGTTCTCATTGGATTTCATCCCCTGTGGAATTTACCTTACCAAGTACCAATGATTCTACTTTATTGTTCCCTGTTTAGGAGGTGGTTTCCGGCTTTCTCTTTTGCAATCTTTTCACTGTTACGTAGCCCCCTGCACATCAGTGGCGTTACCGCCTTGCTCGGGATGATACGATTAAAAAAAAAAAAATTCTTCATTTGTAATATCGAGTTATTACGCAACCTAGGTTTCTAGCATGTGCTGTCTTCAGGCGATTTGCAATAATTGATTTTACCGTTTACCCTTTTTTTAAGAACGCTCAGGTAACGGTGATTTTTTTTGAACGCTCACGTAACGGGTAATTTTTGAACGTGCAATTTTTGAAAATGACAATAAATTATAACGTTTTCATTCATGGTTGTAAAAACCTAGTAGGTATTTTATGATATGGTAAAACTTAGTCATAATTTTTGTTCTTTCATTCAATAATTCATTTTTTAGCATTATCGCTAATTTTTCTACCTGGCACAGTGTACATATTTTGCCACCGTGGCTGTTTTCACTATACTCCACGTGATGTCTGGATCTTTTCTGCAATTTAATTTCAATTCCCACACATGGCTAGCCAATTTTGTACAATTTTTAAAGTTTTCTATTTTAAATGTAGACCTGTGATTGAACCACCTGGTCCTAAACATGTCTCCAGTTGATCAATTTTATTATGACCAAAAACTACGTAATTAAACAATCAATGTATGTATGTATGTATGTATGTATGTATGTATGTATACACTTGGTCAGATAAGCGTAGTAGACGCTCAAAAACCTGTTACGTTTAGATTCTGTTTGCACGCACGTACAAAACCAAAAATGCTAGTCATTTTGTGGTCTTTAAGGAGTCGCTATTTTGACTTTATCCCCAAAGTCATTTTTCTTTGAGAGTTACCTGATACCGGTCGACTGGCGTCGGTGAGATCCACCCTTTGTTAAATATCTACCTCACTTTTGTTAGACTTATCTGATAAAGAGTTTAAAGTACAACCAAACCCAATGGATTCTTTCCTCGCCTTACGAATGAAAACAAATAAGGCTATAACAAACATATTTGTGGTCTGGAAATAAGTTAAACTGAAAAAATGTTTCGTAAAAATCTCTCCACTAGAGAGAAAAAGAGAAGGGTGGGGATTTTTATTTTTTATTTTATTTTATTTTATTTTATTTTATTTATTTTATTTTATTTTTTTTTTTTGGCATAGAACAGAAAAAAAAAATCGATTAACAAAGCTTGAAAGACAGCAACTGAGAATTATGGGTCAAGCGTTATTTTTTCTTTTTCTTTTTATGTAACTATATTTTTATTGTAGAATCTTCAATAGTGTACCTTCAAGATGAAACAACTCTGATAATAATCTCTGTTCTGTCTTAATTTAATTCTGTTATGTATACTAAATTTCACCCAGCCCAAGGCTTGAGAGACACTCAAGTTAGATGCTTACTAGATGGCTATGATGAAGGTATATGACATAAATGAAAGAGAAAAGTAAAGATTATAAAGATAATGAGGATATATAGCGATTGACCCTTAACTTGGAGGAACGCATCTACGCAGGAGTCTGTTCCAAAAAGTAGCACAAATTTGAAACGATTCAAATGGACAGTGTTTCCAGATTGGGCGACAAGAATCAAATTGGGCAAAAAAGTACAGAGATATTTTAGTGCTTTCAATCTAAACTGAACTGCATTCAATTATTTAAAAAGAAAAACAGTGGCAAATTAATGAAAAAAAATGAATCAGTTGCAGTATATTTTATTTTATTTTTTTAATAAAGAAATTTTTATAATTATTACTAGCAGTATAGCCCGGCGTTGCTCGGGTATAATGAAAGCTTTAAAACTAATCCATGGTCCTGGAGCTAAGACTCAGACTAAAGAATATTTGTGTGAAGTTTGGTGAGAATCGGATAAAAATTGTGGATTTGTATAAAGTACGTAAAAACAGATAAACAGACACACACACAAACATTTTGCCTTATATATATATATATATATATATTATCGATTTTCTGCACTATTGGGAGAACTGCAACCTTGAAACTTCTGAATATCATTTCTTATGTCTTTATCTATGAGTGTATCAAATTTGATTAAAATCGGACCACTCCTTCTATAACCCGATTTTTTCGATTATCGATTTTCGATATTTATCGGAGGTACCTTGACACAAAACCCAGCTAAGAACACTCGCAGACGCTTATAGTACAACTGTGTAAATTTGCAAGAAAGTCGGTTCAGCAGTTTTGGAGTCTATAGGTAACGCATACACACACACAGACACACACACACACAAACACACACACAAAATTCCATTTATAAATAAGTGTAGATAAATGAAAAGCATTCCCGAAGCTTTAAATTTAGCTTTAATTGAAACCTGAATGATTAAATTTGCTATTTCCAGTAACGAAAATACTCTGGTGTATTTCACACAAAAATTATATTGAGTGGAATTTATTTTTATTTCTAAATTAGCACCTCTTTTTAGTCGTCTTTTAATGCAATTGGATATCGGATCGGAACGAGAAATCGGGGAGCCGAGTTCGAATTCCAGCTGAATTCATTGCATTCACTTACGCGCAAATACCCTTGGGAAAGGTATTAATCCGTCTCTTACTTCCGGTTATGGGTTAAATAACAGGACAGATTGGGTTCTATAGCCTTGGTCGGCAACCAGTCTACGGCAGAAAGCAATGGTAACCTACTGCGGGATAATCTTCTGCCCAGTCAGTCATGTCTCTTTCGAGACATGATCGCCCAAGCGTGTATCACGTATGGCACTTAACTGACTGACTATCTGTTGTAGTCATGGATTTTTTACAAAACAAGCGTTTTAATATAAGGGAGCTAACTGGGGAAAAATGTCAAATGACATTAGTTTATAAAAGGACGTGTGTTGTAGTGGATATCAGCTCGGAATGAGAAATCGGAGAGCCGATTTGTATCACGTATGGCACTTAACTGACTGAATTCTCCGTATATAAATCTACCATCCGCCCATGTATTGACTACTGCTGCCACATCTGGTCGGGTGTCCCTGCTATTCTCCTCGGGGTTCTTGACAAAATCCAATGGAGAATCTGTAATGTGATCGATACCAACTTGGCAGACCGGCGTGACGTGACTTTCCTGTGCCTCTTCTATAAATACTTTCACAGTTTCTGCTCCGATGAACTTAGATCACTGGTGCCCAATAGGTATGAATTTGCTCGAGATACTCGGTTAGCAACTAGGTCCCACTCCTTTACAGTGAAACTGAAAAACAGTAACCGCAATTTCTACTCTAACAGCTTCTTTTTTCGCACTTCCCGCCTGTGGAATTCCTTTCCATATACTTGCTTCCCTGACAGCTACAATCTCCAGGAATTTAAAATGTAAGGTCAATAGACACCTCTTATCACATTAATTCGCATCCATTCTCTCAAACACTCTTCCCATCTACCCAACCCCCATGCTCGGTATCGTCATCCGTCTATCACCCTCCTTCTGACATTTCCTATATCTAGCCACTCTTTCTCATCACTTTCCCCTGTACAACCCCCTGCGCAATAGTGGCAGCGGAATGTCTTGATTGGGGTGAAATGATTAATAAAAAAAAATCTTCCAAAAATAAAATATACATTTCTGAAATTTTATTTGAAGAATATTAACTGATTTAAAGTTAAACTGATTTGAAAAAAAATATTGCCTTTAAGTTTAAAATAACTGAGACATTTTTCAAACAGTCAGTCAGTTAAGTGTCATACGTGAAACACGCTTGGGCGATCACGTCTCAAAAGAGACATAACTGACTGGGCAGAAGATTATCCCGCAGTAGGTTGCCATTGCTTTCTGCGGTAGACTGATTGCCGACCAAGGCTATAGAACCCAATCTATCCTGTTATTTAACCCATAACTGGAAAGAATAGACGGATTAATACCTTTCCCAAAGGTATTTGCGCGTAAGTGAATGCAATGAATTCAACTGGAATTCGAACTCGGTTCCCGGAGAAGCGGTGATTTTTATTCAACGGCAGCCATTTTTACGTTAATTTACGAGCGGTGACAAAGTGTTGACAGTTTTATTGTTGTTCTATGTAGACTTTATCTGCTAAAACGTAATTCAAGAAAATGTCGGGTGGGTCCATTTGTTATATGATTTTTAAGTACTCAAAGATCTTTAAAATGTTAGAAAATAGTATTTGTAATCTAATTCTAGAAATGATGACTTTAAATTTACTTTAGTCATCGCGCTTATTTCCTGATAATGTCGTGGAGCATATTTTAAAAAATGGACACGTTACATAATATTTTATACATAAAAAAAATATATATATATTTTAAAAATCTTGGTACAAAATGGTACATTAAGCTTTTCAATTTTGGATTAGTAAACATATTTTTCACTTAATAACAATATCACCTAACCGGATGAAAGTAATGCAGAATTTTAAAAGATTTATATATTATAAATTATAATTAAAATTAAAAACTAATGAAAACAATTCTTATACAAATTCATTATTCACTAAAACTTTTTTTCTTAAGACAATAGCGTCCTTTATAAATCTTATAGAAACAAACAAAAGCTTTTCTAATTAAATAATGCTCTCGATTTATTGATTTTTTACGATTCAGAGCAAATTTTCGGAACCCCATCGTCGAAATGTGGCCACCCTTTGTCTGTTCTATAAATACTTTCATGGCTTCTGCTCGGACGAACTTAAGTCACTGGTGCCTCCTCAACAGGTGTTTACTCGTGCAACCAGACTGGCAACTGGGTCCCACCCATTCACAGTCAGGTTAGCCAAATGCAGACAATTCTACTCCTGCAGCTTCTTCTCTCGCACTTCCTGCTTGTGGAACTCGCTCCTGTATTCTTGCTTTCCTGACGGCTACAACCTCCAGAAATTTAAATGCAAAGTCAATACTCATCTACTAACCACTGGACTCTAGCTCTCTCCCCACCCCCGTATAACCCTCCCTTTCTCTCCACCTATGTATCTGTCATCGCACCTACTTTCTCAGCTTTCTAGTGTTCGTTTCTGACTAGTCTGTACTCCTCACTCTTTTCTAATTAATCTTTTTACATTTATGTAGCCCCCTGCACATCAGTGGCATTTCCGCCTTGCTCGGGGTGAAATGATTAAAAAAAAAAAAATGGGTCGTAGTTTGAGAAAAAAATTAATGATTTACGTTCTCCAGGGAGAGATGAAAATTTAATTTTTACTTGTGGGTGGCGAGGCGGGAGTGGGTAACATATGTAAAAATATGTATATATATTTATCAAGATTTTCTAAAAAAATAAAAATAAAAATTATTCCACTTATTTGTGAATGAGTCCTGAAAGTCTCATTAAACTCCGACAATTATTTGATTTTTGGAATAATTTTAAATCAATGTGTTTTCCACCTGAAAAAAAAAAAAAAAAAAAAAAAACGGCGCTAAAACACTGATCGTAAATCGTAAATCGACCGCTGACGCAAAAAAGAAAAAAATGAAACATTTTTATCATAAGTTCGAAAGTGCGAGAAAAGATTTTAAAAAATTAATCTAAACTTATTTATAAATGGAACTTTGTGTGTGTGTGTGTGTGTGTGTGTGTGTGTGTGTGTGTGTGTGTGTGTGTGTGTCCGTTACCTATAGACTCCAAAACGGCTGAACCGATTTTCTTGAAAATCTACACAGTTGTACTGTAAGCGTCTGCGAGTGTTCTTAGCTCGGTTTTGTGTCCAGGTACCCCCGATAAATATCGAAAATCGATAATCGAAAAAATCAGGTTAAAGAAGGAGTGGTCCGATTTAAATTAAATTTCATACACTCATAGACAAAGACATAAGAAACGATATTCAGAAGTTTCAAGGTTGCAGTTCTTACAATAGTACAGAAAATCGATTATATATATATAGCAAGATATATATATATAGCAAGATGTATAGCAATATATATATATATATATATATATATATATATATATATAGCAAGATGTTTGTGTGTGTGTGTTTATCTGCCTGTATGTCTGTATTTTTTTCAGTTTTTTTATTTTAGTTTTTGCTTCGGGTTTGGCTTTAAGTAGGTATAATTGTAGTTCTTTGTCTCAGCTATGATACCATTTACTCAGAGGACTTATTTAGCCTTCAAAATTCAGTTTACGACGAAAAAAAACTTATTTGATATCGATAGCAGGAAATGAAAATTTGACTTACATCCATTCATTTTTCTTTCAGTCTACGGTTTCGCTTTAACTGGAAACAACTATTGCTTTTTAGCCTTTCGTGTCAACGTCAAAAGAGTCTGAGATCCAGGACCATTGGTTAGTTTTAAAGCTTTCATTACACCCGAGCAATGCCGGGCTATACTGCTAGTAAAATAATAATGAATACGTTGGTCTTTCCTCTTAATAAAAATAATAGACATTTTGACGATAATTTTTTTTTATTATTAATCTGGGGCCTTTTTCAGCGTGTTTTTGTTTTTTTTCGGCGAAAATCGTGAAGGTACCTACATTAATTTGTTCCACTATCCATTCACTCAGCCTCGATCTTCTTCTGCTTCCATGTTCCGTATCCCATCAGGACGTTAGCGATAATGGTCCTCCGCAATTTCCCGCCCTCTGTCGCTCTTAAATGTTTGGTTTTTGTTTATCTCTCCGAAACATTGTTCCGCAACCCATTGACTCAAGTTCTTTCTTTTTCCGCTTCTATGCACCATGTCTCTTTAGGATGTTGGTGATCATGGCTCTCCACAATTTTCAGTCCTTTGTAGATCTTAATAAATGTTATCATTTTGTTATCTCTCCAAAACATTGTTCCGCTACCCATTTACTCAAGTTCTTTCTTCTTCTACTTCTGTGTTCTATGTCTCTTTAAGACATTGGCGAACACGGCCCTCCACAATTTCCAGTATCTTTTCGTTATCTCTTCTAAACCCTATTTTGTCATTCATTTTCGCAAACTCGCTAGGTAGGTTATCTGTTGTCCCCTCTATTCCTCTTGACTTAAATCTCTCTTCTGAGTATCACATTTTCTAAGTCTTCTTTCCTCATTAGAAATTTCAACTCTCTTTCTGATGTTAATTATAAGGGTCCTTTTTGTTTCCATTTTCTTTGTTGTTTGTCGTTGTTTACATTTTCAGTCTATGGTATTCTCAGTATCTTTCTGTAGAACCACATTTTTGTTGCTTCAAGTCTCTTTATTTGCGAGTAGATTACAATAACAATCATAGATATTCATGCTGGTATTTATTTTAAGAAGTAGGGAAGTACAAATGAAAAGATTTGTAATTGATAACATTTTCCATTTATTTCACTAAAACAGACGTTAAACATTTCCATCTTTTTTTTCTTTCCGTTTCTCATTGAAACCAAGTAGTGTCGTTCCCCCTCTTTCAAAACGAAACAGTCCATTATTTATGAGGTATCAGCAGGAGACGTTAAAAATTTCTATCTTTGTTTCTTTCTTTTTTGCCTCTAAAACCAATTATTTTTACTATTTCTATTTTACTTCGTTCTTTATTTTGTGCTGATCGGGGGAACAGCCTCCTTTCTCAAGTGAGTATAATTTACCCTAACTATTGGTACTACTTCTAGAATAAAATGAACTAACCTCGGGGGAAAAGTGTCATTTAGAAATTTAGTAACACAAAACAAGGAAACTTATATTTAGATTCAGAAAGAGGCAGTTGAAATTTACTAACTAAACACATAATGAGGATAGAGAGCTTAGAAAAACTGACACTTACAGGGTATGTTTTTACAATCATTTCACCCCAAGCAAGGCAGTACTGCCACCAGTGTGCAGGGGTTACATGAGAGATGAGTAGTGAGAAAGAAGAACAAGTTACAGGGGGTGTCAGGGAATCGATAAAAGAACGACCAGAACACTGATGGAAAGAGGGCGGGATGAGAGTAGAGTGGAAAAGAAAATAGAACATGATACAAGGCTTGTCCATCTAGTTTTAGCAAGGTTTATCTTTTCACCCGCCACCACCGCCCCCAGTACATGTTCTGCTACCCATTTACATAAATTCGTTAGGTAGGTTACTTGCCGCTCTCCACTGTCTCTTTTGTCTATCTACAAAGGGCGGGAAATTACGGAGGACCTTTACCGCTAACGTCCTGATGGGATACGGAACATAGAAGCAGAAGATCGAGGCTGAGTGAATGGATAGCGGAACAAATTAATGTAGGTACCTTCACGATTTTCGCTGAAAAAAAAAAACAAATTTAATTAATGTAAATGGGTAGCAGAGCATGTAGTGGGGGCAGTGGTGGAGGGTGAAAAAATAAACCTTGCTAAAACTACATGGATTGGAATTTGTGGAATTACCCATGTCCTTAAGAGACACGGCAAGAAAACAAGAGAGTTGAAGGAAGATGCCAAGAAGCAGGAGAAAGAGGAGCAGAAAAAGAATGAGGAGGAGAAGACTAAGATGGAGGAGGAGCAAAAGGAGGAGGAGGAAAAGAAGGAAAGGAAGAAGAATCAGAAAGAAAACGAGCAGAAGGAGGAGGAGCAAAAGTAGGAGGAGAAGAAGGAAGAGAATCAGAATCAGAGGGAGGAGGAGCAGAAGGAAGAGGAGCAGAAGAAGAAAGAGGAGAAAAAAGAGGATAAGGATGAGCGAATTGAGGAGGAGAAGAAGAAGAAAGAGAAGAATGGAGGAGGACAAGCAAAAGGAGGAAGAGGAGGATGAGCAAAAGAAGTAGAAAAAGAAGGAGAAAGAGAAAAAGTACGAGGACGAGCAGAAGGAGGAGGGGCAGATGAAGGAGGAAGAGAAGAAGAATCAGAAGGAGGTGGAACAAAAACAGAATAAGGAGAAGGAGCAGAAGAAGATGGAGCAAAAAAAAGAAGAAGGGGGAAGAAACAAAAGAAGAAAAAGAAAGAGGATGAGAAGCAGAATAAGAAGAAGGTTTTTCATATTTACTTTGTCAGGCTTGTTAAGACGAGCGTAAATGGTGGTGTCATCTGCATGGAAGCCTATTTGGGAACTGATTACATCAGGAAGATGATTGATGAAAACCATAAAAAAGCGTAGGACCTAGGATAGAGCCTTGAGGGACGCTTGCGTTTGTATGAAAGGATCCAGAAGCTTGGCCGTTCACAACAACCCTCATTTCACGATTTGATACGAACGGTTAGGTTAAATCGAACAATCGTCTAGAAATACCGTAGCTATGGAGCCAGCACATTAGGCCTGAATGTCAAACCTGTCAAATGCTTTCGGGATATCACAAGCAACAGCTCGAGCTTCGCCGTTGTTAACAAGAGCCTGATATATATATATATATATATATATATGTTTTTTGGGTTTTGTTTTTATTTTTAAACGAGTTATTTCGCTACCTTGGTTTCCACCAAGGGTGGTTTCTTCAGACGATTTTTAATAATTATTATTTAATAACTCTAATTAATTAATTAATTAATTTAATTATTTAATTATTAAATAACGCAAATTTAATTTAATTATTTAATTATTTTTAATAATTATTTTAATAATATTCAAAAGTTCTGCAATATAATTGTATAGAATACTTTTTCATACAAATGTGTACTGGTCTAACCCTATTAGGACCAAAAACTAAGTATTAAACAATCAATATATATATATATATATATTCAGTGATGATTGAATACCTTGCCAAAAGGGGCTAAGGGGTTAATAGGTGATAACTAGAGTGTTCAGAGGACTCACTACAGTTCTTAAAAACAGGAACTACAGCGAAGGATTTCCAACGAGAAAGAAAGAAGTGAGGCAATAGCTATAGAGTTTAGAGAGGACTGGAGTAATGTCAGGAGCTTATTTTTTTTAGAATGAAAACTGGAATTCTATAACCTCCGCTTGCCTTATGGGAGTCAAACTTACAAATTATGTTAGAGAGACCAGAGATGGGTTATATATACAGTGTGCCCATAAAGTTCGTGTGAACTTTAAAAAATTATAACTTTATTTGTATTTGCGATAGAAATAATTTGTAAAAAGCATTAGAAAGAAGTAAATCTATGTTTTTTAAGGTTTGTTGACATTTTATTTAAGTTACCACATGTCCTCCATCATTAACAATACAAAGGGTAATACGGTTTTGCAGTTCACGGAAAACATTTGCCAACTGATTGACAGTAATGCCTGACATCACATTAGTTATTTTAGCTTTCAAATCTTCTAATGAACTCGGTTTGGTTGCAGACACAATTGTTTTTACATGAAAAACAATCTAATGGAGTCAAATCTGGCGAACGTGGAGGCCAATAAAATGGTTCACCCCTTCCGATCCATCTGTTAGGAAATTCCTGATTTAGAAAGTGTCTAACACTTAAAGCAAAGTAACAAGGAGCCCCATCTTGTTGAAATACTGTATTATCTTTCAAGTTTAATTGTTCAAGCATATTTTTACAGATTATTTCTATCACAAATACAAATAAAGTTATAATTCTTGAAAGTGCACACGGACATTATGGACACCCTATATATATATATATATATATATATATATATATATATATATATATATACACAAATACCTTTGGGTAAGGTATGAATCCGCCGCTCCTCTCTCCAGCTATGGGTTAAATAGAAGAACAGATTGGGTTCTATAGCCTTGGTTGGCAACCATTCTACCGCAAAAAATAATGGCGACCTAGTGCGGGAAAATCTTCTGCCCAGTCAGTGATGTCTATTTCGAGACATGTTCGCCCAAGCGAGTATCATGTATGGCACTTAATTGACTGACGTGTTAATACTATTGAGAAAGATATGAGTCCATCTTTTCTCCCCCCCCACCCACAACCACCATCTATGAGTAACTAGCAGGACAGTCTGTGTTTTATAGCCAACTCTGAATTGAAAACTGTAAGTTTCCTTGGCGAAGTACATAGTATGCGGCTCAAGATCGTACGCACTGATCCAATGATCTTGAATACGGTCGACTTCTCCAAACTACTATATCACTAACCCTTCACTACTATATAGCGATTACTAGAGCAGATGTTCTTACGAGTTACATTTCTTAATACCATTAGCACGGACCTTCACAGCTAGGATCCGTCACACTGTGTTCCACGATGTTAAACCATCTCCATTCCTTTCGTGTTTCTTGTAATAAAATGCAGATTCCACTTCAAAAGTGTTACTTTGTGGAACAAAATCCAGTTAGTTGATTTACTAAGCGCCGATCAGATGTGGCACAACACCGAAGGTACGGGGGTACCCAGTGAGGATCGAACTCACTAGTCAGTTGCAAATGGATCTAGCGAGACAAGCTTGCTAACCATTACACCACGTCGGGGTGCAATTCTGAGAAAAGGCTACCCTGGCATCCACAATCTTTTTTTGTTTTTGTTTTTTAAAGTCCAAGGTCAACCAATGTCTATCCTACGCTCTTATTCATCTCACTCAGTAACCCACTACTTTGAGTGGCTCTAGGAACTTTCATTAGGTGAACTATCAGTAAATAAATAAATAAATAAATAAATAAATTTTCATCAGCAAAATCCAGCTCTGATTAAACATCGATGACACTTCTAAGATTTCTCTAAAATCTACCCAAAATAAGAAAATTTGCAACCACTTTTTTTTTTATTCATTTCATCTACGAGAAAAAAAACATTATTAAGGAGCGAATATAATAAAAGAACATAATTTAAGAGGATTTAACGATTGACATCAAACTTGACTAGAAATCACGGAGCGAGAAGGGAGTTCCTCGAGCGAGATGTGCGATAGAAGAAATTCTTAGCATAGAACTTACGGTTACATTAAGCCATTTCGGCTATAAAATGATTATATCTTGCCGAAAATCTAGTCAGTCAGTTTAAGTGCCATACGTGATACACGCTTGGGCGATCATGTCTCGAAAGAGACATGACTGACTGGGCAGAAGATTATCTCGTAGTAGGTTGCCATTGCTTTCTGCGGTAGACTGATTGCCGACCAAGGCTATAAAACCCAATCTGTCCTGCTATTTAACCCATAACTGGAAGGAAGAGACGGATTAATACCTTTCCCAAGGGTATTTGCGCGTAAGTGAATACAATGGATTCAACTGGAATTCGAACTCGGCTTCCCGGTTTCTCGTTCCGAGCTGATATCCACTGTACCACAACGCACATATTGTCCTTAAATTCATAAATCCTAGGTAACGTAGCGAAGAGTTTATCATGAAAGTATTAATACAAATGTTACAGGGCAACCACGTTACATCGTTGGGAAGGTGACTAAAGACGAGATACAGGGTCAAGGACAATAACAATGCAGATTATTCTAAATGACTCTTGAATTTATAGTCTAGGTACCATAAAGAAAATTTAATCAGAACAATTAACATGAAAATATTTATAGAAAAGTTACAGGGAAGATACGTTACGTTAGTGGGAAAGTGACTGAAGCCGAGATGCATGGTCAGGGCCAATAACATTACAGATTCGTCTAAAATGACTCTAACACTGTGATTAAATTCATAGTCTAGGTACCATAGAGGAAAGTTCATCAGAACAATTACAATTGTAAATATTTATAGAAAAGGCACAAGGAACCTACGTTACATCGTTGGGAAAGTGACTGATGCCGAGATGTCAAATTAATACCAACAACATTGCAGATTCTTATAAAAAATCTCTAAATATATGGTAAACGCATTAAACTATATGTGGCAGCATTTTCTAAGTATGGACAAATATTTACTGTTTGACCAACATTTTCAAGGTATTGCTAATAAAACGGCTGATAACTTAATTTTGAAAGTGATAAAAATAATTTCATCAAATCGATTCAGAAGTTCACCGAATTAAGCTATAAATATACATTAAGTGTTTTGTTTGAAAAACTTGTGCGTTAATTAGTGGGGGGGAGTGGCCGTCAGACAATCAAATAGATGGTTACGTAGAAGAGATCGGGTCTTGGACAATTAAAGTAAATTTGCATTTAGTATAACAATGCTTAATATGGTAGCGTGTGAAAACTAATGTAAATAACTTATTTCCATTGTAATCACTGCAATACATTTTTCTTCCTTGACACGGCAATTTAAAAATGTAATAAACCTCTTCCTCCTTTTTCCCCCCCCCCTTTCAATTTGTTATTCATTTAATCTGGGACATTCTTCTTCTTCATGTGCCGTGTCCCTTCAGGACGTAGGCGATCATGGACTTGGCTCTGTCTCTTGTCGCTCTCAATAATTTTTCTCTTGATATCTCTTCTAAGGCCCGCTCCGTCAACTATTTACTCAGACCTAACAACTGCTTTCCTCTGTCTCTCCTTCCATTTATTCGATCCGTGAGTATCAAGTTCTCCAGGCCCTCCTTCCTCATTACGTCTTCCAGGAACCTCATTTGTCTGTTTCTGATATTTAGTATCAGTTTTCTTCTCGTTTGCATCCTTTCCAACACCTCATCGTTGCACACGTGCTCTGTCCATGGTATCCTCAGCACCCTTCTGTAAAACCACATTTCTGCTACTCAGACCTCTTCTTCATCATTGATGAGATCATCCCGCATTCACTTCCATACAGAAGGACAGAAATCACATAGCAATTCGGCACTCTTTTCTTTGTTACTAATGAGATTTTCCTGTCTTTCAGTGCTCTGGTTAGCTTCTGAAATGCGTCTTTGTCCATGCCAATGTGTCTTTGGATCTCCATGTCGCACTTTCCTTTCTCTGTCAAGACACTTCCCAGGTATTTGAATTTGTTACTTGTTTTATTTTAGATTCTCCAACTTGTAGTTGACATATTGGGCTCCTCTTTTGCTGATGAACATACATTCAGTTTTTTTAGGTTTATGCTCACTCCTTTCTTTTCACTTTCTTTTGCTAACTTCTGTAGAAGGTCCTGCATTTTCCTTTCCGTGTCTGTTATCAGCCGCGTGTCATCCGCGTATCTGATATTGTTGAGATTGTGGCCGCCAATGTCGAATTCTGGCAAGGCTTTTAATTCTCTCATAATTACAGTGAAGATTCCAAGCATTAGAAAGGAGATGCTACAAACCGCATCACAAACGAACATAAAACGAGAAACGAAACCACTAGAGGACCTCATAACCACCATCAGGATGAGAAAATTTAAAGGCGGTATTCGAGTAACAACTAAGTTCTAGATACAATGAAAACAAAAAAGACACATGCTTAACATCACTGAAATCCGAAGGCGCATTGGCATGGCCAAAGATGCATTTCAAAAGCTAAGCAGAGTATTGAGAGACAGGAAGATTTCGTTGGAAACAAAGAAAAGAGTACCGGACGAACATTATGTGATATCTGTCCCCCTATCTGGCAGCGAATACGGGACAATCTCTTCAAAGATGAAGGATAAACTGGAAGCAACAGAAATGTGGTTTTACAGAAGGATGCTGAGGATACAATGAACCAAACATGTGAGCAACGACAAGGTTTTGGAGAGGATGCAAACGAAAAGTAAAGTTATACTTAACATCAAGAACAGACAGCAAATGTTTTTGAGACTCGTAATGAAGAAGGAGGGCTTAGAGAATTTAATACTCACGGGACGGAGACAGGGGAAAGTCACTACTTGATGGGCTTGAGCAACTGGATGGTGGAGCAGGATTTGGGAGAGATACCAAAAGGAAAAGTGTCAAGAGCGACAGGGGGTATAGGTAGGGGGAAGTAGAAGTCCATGATCGTCTTTGATCTTTTTTTTTGTTTTGTTTTGTTTTTGTTTTTTTTTGCTTTGTTTTTGTTTTTTTGTTTTTTGTTATTTTTATCATTTCAACCAAAGCAAGGCAGTTTTACTGCCACTGGTGTGCAAGTGGTTACATAGAAGGAAATTGATGAGAAACAAGGACAGTTTATAGGGAGTGTCAGGAAGTGGGTAAGAGAAGGATGAGAATACTGGTGTGATGAGAGTAGATTGGACGGAGAAAAGAGCACGAGAGAAAGGATGCGAGTCAGAGAGATATGAGATGACTATTGATCTTACATTTAAGTTCTTGGAGATTGTAGCTGTCGGGGAAGAAAGTATACGGAAGGGAATTTCACAAGCGGGTAGTGCGAGAAAAGAAGCTAATAGAGTAGAAGTTCCTGAAAGAACACAACATATAAAGGAGGAGATACTTAAGAAGAGACACTTGAGGGTTCAGGAATACATTATCGCCTTGCTTAGGGTGAGTTGATTTTTTTTAATATTTGAGTTTCTTTAACAAAACGTTTCAATAACAACCATAAGTATGAATGCAGTCGTTATTCAAAGAAGTAAGGGTATACAAATTAAAATTATAAATTGACATTTTTTTCCATTTCACTTAAGCAGACTTTAAACATATCTATTTTATCTTTCCCTATCTTTAACTTATTTTTTCACTGAAACTAAACATTATCTTTTATGTATTTTTTGTTTTTTCTCGTGTTTAAAACGGAATAGTTTCCTATTTATTAGGCAAGACGTAACGCACGTGCAAACTAAGAAACAAGCAGAATGATGTTCCGATTATTTTCAACCATCCTTGGTCATTTTCTAGAAAAGAAAGTAGAAAGTTGATAAATAGCCTATTTAGTGTTTATGTTGTTCACGGGTAAAGAGCTTCCAAAATTTGCAATCGTTTTTTTTTTTTATTTTATTTTATTTTTATTTTTTTACAGATGGAATGG
This sequence comes from Ascarosepion bandense, assembly GCA_037127315.1. Lineage (NCBI taxonomy): Eukaryota > Metazoa > Mollusca > Cephalopoda > Sepiida > Sepiidae > Ascarosepion > Ascarosepion bandense. The sequence goes on from JBBBDQ010000707.1 coordinate 4,496,382, forward strand.
AAGAATACTGTTGACCAAAAGTAACAGGAATTAAAAGGACATCTGTAGAGTTGTGTTTTATGCTTACATTTGAGAAATGACAGGTTAATCTTCACAAGAGAATTGATATAAGTATAACCAATATAGAATTGATTACTTTAACAGAAATACAGTTTCCAAAAGTCAAGATAATAGGTATACAGCATTATTGGTAAAAATATTTATTTATTATTTAGTAATAATTAGTAAGTCTCAAAGTTACACTCGGTAAACATCTGGTGAGAATCGAACTCACAACAACGAATTTGTCTTTGAGATAAACTTCCTAGTTAGTTACGATAAAAGAGCATTTGTTTGGATGACTCTTTTTACTCATGTGAGTGTAATATTCTCCAAGCCTTCTTTCTTTATATCTTCAAGACACCCTGTATTAAAAGTAAAAAATAGTCCGAATATATTTGAATCAATTTTAGAAAGTAAATTAACATTGAGACATCGGAATATGAAAACACACGTGAATAACTGAGTAACGTTAAATGATCAATGTTTAAAAAGTCTTGACGTATTCCGATCTGGAAAACGTTCAAAAAACATTTGTAGTTTGGCAAAATCGCAGTGTCATTTCTTGCTCACTTCTGGGCTTGCCAGTTTCGACGACTAATATGTAATATGAAGTTGAGCCTTTCATTTTCTCTGCTCAGCATAATAAATATCGAGATTGATTCATCTCGAATGTAAAATTAAGATTAATCTTTTCGATAAAAGCAAATGAAAAATCATTGAAATTATGCTTCCGCCCTAAGGGAGGCCAGTTCGCCAGAATAAAGAGTAGGGGGAATGGTGAAAATACACCAGTCAGTCATGTTTCATAAGTGAAACACGCTTGGGCAATCATGTCTCGAAAGAGACATTACTGACTAGGCGGAATATTTTCCCGCATTAGGTTGCAATTACTTTCTGCGGTAGATTGGTTGCCAACCAAGGCTATTGAACCCAATCTGTCTTGTTATTTAATCCATAACTGGAGGGAGAAGGGATGGCTTAATACTTTTCCCAAGGTTGTTTGCGCGAAAGGGAATGAAACGAATTCAACTGGAATTCGAACTCGGCTCTCCGATTTCTCATCCTGAGTCGATATCCATTGCGCCACAACGCACAAACCTTACTACAAAGTATAAGACGTTGTGAAGAGAGACGGAAAAGAAAAAAGGTTCAAATGTTGGTAAAAATCCAGGGTTTCAAATGTTACATTTTAAGACAGGAAAAGCAACTCTTGAAAGATTGGTGCAATGCAATCTTCCTTCTATTCACACTACCTTTCAAGCTTAGTAATTATCTAGAAAAACAATTCGTAAGGTAAACTTAGAAAGATTTGAGGAAATATAGTATTTTTTGCGAATTCTATATTGGAATCGCTTTTCAGTTATTTTTCTATCTAATGTCTCCTTCCTTAGTGATGACATTGTGGCCTATTTATCCCTTGGCTGACAAGTGCCAATATGTTTGCTAACTTTGCCTGACTGTCGATATAAACCTTTTAAATAGTTATGTCTTAATGTTTATCAATCAATCAAGACCTACCTCGCGTGAGGGATACTTTTTTGTTATCTTGACATTTTCAGCTTATTGTTAGAAGTTATCTATTTATCTATCTATCTCTCCCAATATGTATGTGTGTATGTATGTATGTATCTATCAATCTATCTATTTCATTCTGTCCATCTCTCTCTCTCTCTCTCTCTCTCCATATATATATATATATATGTGTGTGTGTGTGTGTGTGTGTATGTGTGTGTGTGTGTGTGTGTGTGCGTGTGTGTGTGATTATAACTATACTCGTGTCGAAAAACCTTCCACAAATCTACGAAGAAGGGAAAAAACAGTTTTAAAAAAGGAAGAGCTAAGTACATGAACATCAGTTAAAAGGGTTCGAACCGAGTCAGCACGAAGCCCAAAGAAAAAACCCCGATACGAGTAATCAACTAACAAAAAGCACACAATACTTAGGTAGAGCGGAATAACGGATTGTCAAGGAAAAATGGCCAGCTTTTCCTGACGATCCGTTTAGATGAAATCTAGGTGTCTGTCTGGCTCACTAGGTATTCTTTACTTATATATATATATATATATATATATATATATATATATATATATATATGTTATACTTTAGAACATGTCCAAACTACAATCTACTACAAAAGTGTACATTTTGTTTTTACATTGAAAGAACAATGTCTCATCAGGTAGTAAATGTTATTCTTTCAATGTCAAAACAAAATGTACCCTTTTTTTTTTTTAATCATATCACCCCGAGCAAGGCGGTAACGCCACGGGTGTGCAGGGGGCTACGTAAGAGTGAAAAGATTGGAAAAGAGAAAGCCGGAAACCACATCCTAAGCAGGAAACAAGGGATGAGATTCTTCACCCGTTCAATAGACGTGGGTGTAGTGTGAACTTTTGTAGTAGATTGTAGTTTGTTCATGTATAACTTATAATAAATATTCATTGGTCTATTTCTTATTTGCAATAAGTGATTTTACCCTTTACCGTGTTTTTTAAGAACACTCACGTAACAGTGTTTTTTTTTAACACTCGCGTGACGGTGAATTTTTGAACGCGCAAATTTTAAAATTACAAGAAATTATAACGTTTTCAGCCATGGTTGTCAGAACCTAATAGGTATTTTTTAGTATGGTTACCCTTAGTCATAATTTCTGTTCTTTCATTTTATAGTTCATTTTTGTTTGGGAATAGCAAAATCTCTAACTTTTCTTCCTGGCACAGTCTACATATCTTGCCACCGCTGTAAGGCTTGGCTGTTTTTACTATACTCCACGTTATGTTTGGGTCTTTTCAATATTTTGACTTCAATTTCCACACATGGCTAGCCAATTTTGTACAGTTTTTTTAGTTTTTTTTTTTTATTTTGAATGTAGACCTGTGATTGAACCACCTGGTCTCAACGGTGTCTTTGGTTGAACCCAAAAATATTTAATTTTGACCATTTAAGTCATGTATATTTGCCATGTAAATGACTTCTTTTGTGTTACGAAGTCCTTGAAGTGGGCATTTATTCTTAAATAATGACTTAAATGGTCAAAATAAAATGCATAGAAGCTTAAAAACAACACAATTTTTACCAAATCCAGACAATAAAGGTGGAGGAATTTTTGGAAGGTTTGCCTCAGTGAACCAATATAAAGTCAGATCATGATGGATAGAAGAAATTTGATTGTAAGGGTAAAGTGGGGGTAGACACTTGAAATGACTTGAGACCCAGATGTTTTTTATGCCAGTGATGAAATAATTTGAATGATACAATTTAGCAAGTCTGAAAAAGTTACCAAGTGTCATCGTGAAACGGTTACAGGATTTTCTTTAAGTTATATTTCAACTTAAATTAGTGAATGAGAGACAAATACGGGTAAGTTTTTTTATATACATATACACTGCACGTCAAACATATGTAGTTGACTTAGTGGGTGATCTATCCGTTAAGCTTTAAGAAATGAATTATCAGAAGATGGGAGAATTAACCAATATATGTTAGGGGATAGATTATAGATGTCTAATTATATTATATTAGGAAAGAGTAACTGTACTTTAAGGTATATTTTAGACGATGATGGAAGTTGTTTCGTTACGTTTATTGAGCAAGTTTAGTTTTTCGAATTTTACAATTTATTTTTACTGTAAACCTAAAAAAAACATGGCTCATGTAAAGATTTATAAGTTTTTTTTTTCTTTTTTTTTTGGTTGTTGATATTTTCCATTTCACAGTCGAGGTTTTATTGGCACCTTTTAATTGGCAATAAGTAGAGAGTGATGTGCTACTTCGGTAAGTTGTATTATTAAAAGATAAGGTGTAAAAATAATGGCGGGTTTTACTCTTAATAAAGTAAATCTCTACAAACAGGGGCTCACCAACTCATTAGTTTGTACTACTTCTGATATATATATATATATATATATATATATATATATATATAACCATGTATCCCACTCTGTTCAGATCTATCTATCTATCTATCTATCTATCTATCTATCTATCTATCCCTCAGTTTATGTCAATCTATAATCATCTAATTTGTGAATGTCTTTTTATGTGTAATTTCCTGTCGTTTCTCTCTCTCTCTCTCTCTCTCTTTCTCTCTCTCTCTCTCTCGCTCGCTCTTTCTTCTTTTTTCCTATTTTTTATTTTCTTTTATCTTTCACCGTTTCCTTTTGCTTTCTCTCCTTTTCTCTTGTTTCTCTCTCCTTTTCTCTCCCTCTGTATCTCACTTTTTTCTTTCTCTTCCTTTTTTTAGGTTTTCTTTCTTTTGCGTTTTCTCTTTTTCTCCTCCTTTTCTTTCTCTCTCTCTCTCTCTCTCTCTCTCTCTCTTCCCCATTCTCTCGTTCTCTCTGTCCTTCATTCTTCTCTCTCTTTATCTCGATTTTCTTTCTCTTCCTCTTTCTCCTTCTTTTTCTTTCTTACCATTTCTCTCTTTTTCTGTCTCTTTCTTTCTCCTTCCTTCTCTCAATTTGTCTTTATTTCTCTCTCTTTCTCTTCATCTTTCTCTCTCTTCACCACTCTCGCTTTTCTCTTTCACCTTTGTTTTCTCTCTTTCTTACTCTCTCTTTTGCCATTGATATTTTTATATCTCTCTCCCTTCCTTCCTTTCACTTTTTCTCCCTCTTTTTCTATAGTATTAATCTGTCTCTTAAAAGTCAACTTGCTAATACAAACGTCTATCAACACTTTAAGTAAACAGACGATACATCACGCGCGATACCGCGGCATTTTAACACTCAAATATTATTCGAGAAAATATGCGTGACTTTAGTTGATTATCTGTCATATTTTTTTCACTTCACTTTCTTTCCGGAATTCTGATTTCGAAAACTGAACCCATAAAGGCCATTGGCTTACTTTGAAAAATCACAACGCCAGCTTCACACAGGGCAAAATAAATTCTTTCGAAAATCCTACAAATAATTAAGTCAAAAAAGAACTACAAACTGCGCCCTCACTGACCCAACAATATAAATACGAAAAAGAAATCGCTTCACCTGTTCTTTTTGGGGTACTTCTTTATTAGCCGACATTTGTTTCTCACGTTGTGTAACGTCTTTCATTCTTTGGAAATGTTCTGTGATTCAATCATCCATTGTTATTTTTTCGTTTATTTTTTGGAGGCGGGTATATTTTTTATTTTATTTTTCTCGTTGTTGGCGTTTTATTTCACGAAACTTGTGACGATTATGATGTCGATTTATGCATCTGTAAATGTGTGTGTGTGTGTGTGTGTGTGTGTGTGTGTGTGTGTGTGTGTGTGTGTGTGTGTGTGTGTGAAAGAGAGAGAGAAAAAGAGAGAAATAGAGAAGAAGAATTTTTACTTCATTGCATCTGTAAGATCTGTAAGGTAGTTTACTTATGGGAAGGCGTCATCGTTGTTCCTGATTGGGTACAGACACAAAATATCAGCAATGCATGCCTTGGCGCCAACAATGGCAAACCTGTTTCGGCTTAAACCTTATCGCTCCTTGATCTATCCACGGTTAATCTTTCTTTAACTGAACCATGATTTCAAAGATTACGCAAAGGATTTCTCCCCGCTTCCTTTCATCGCTCTGTTTTACCCTAATATTTCTTTCATGTATGAGAGAGGGAGAGAGAGAGAGAGAGAGAGAGAGAGAGAGAGAGAGAGAGAGAGAATTAAAGACGATGAAGACTGAAAATATTTGCTTCTTTGCAGATTTAAAACAGTCTCTGAGCGATATGGGCACGTGGTCAAATGGTTAGTATATAAGTATTTAATCGGGGTGGGGGCATATGTGGGCCACAGAAAGATTGGGAGATTGGGGGACCGCAATTCAATGAAAGAGACCACAGTGCTACAACCCTGTTGTTTTCTATATCAATCTCATCAAAGATGAAGAAAAACAACTGAAATGTGTTTCTACAGAAGGATGCTGAGGATACCATGGACAGAATATGTGAACAACGATAAGGTTTTGGAGAGGACGGACACGAAAAAGAAACTTATATCTAACATCAGGAAAAAGCAGCTGAAGTTTTTGGGACATGTAATGAGGAAAGAGGGCTTACAGAATCTGGTGCTCACGGGACGGATAGAGGGAAGGAGAGAGAAGGGGAAGCAACGCGTGACATACTTGAAGGACTTGAGAAAATGGATGGTGGTGTATGGGTTGAACATTAGAACAGGAGAAGAAAGAAGGGGTGTTAAGAGGTACAAGTTAAGTAGAAGGCCATGATCGCCTACGTCCTGAAAAGACACGGCACATAGAATAAGAAGTGTGCATTTATGTAAAATTTTATCTGCATAATTTTTATTTTTATTTTGCAGAACTTTATTTTTTATATTTCTTTATTTTGCAGAATTTTTTAAAAATTTATGTGTGCAACTTTTTTTTGCTTAAATAAAACTTTATTTACGCTATTACACGATTTACATTGTGGGGACTGTTGCCCTTATCTTTATTGCCATATTCATGACGTTTCAGCCGTTGTAGGTTCCGGCCTTCTTCAGGTGGTATTTGTTAGAATTTCAAACTGAACTCTTCATTTAGACCATGGGGACATATTGTTCTAATCTCACGTGCTATACCTTTGGATATCTCAGTTTTAACTAATTCTCTTAACTCAACTTTCAAAATTTAATTTTTGCTGCCTCTCTCTCTCTCTCTCTCTCTCTCTCTCTCTCTCTCTCTCTCTCTCTCTCTCTCTCTCTGGATTGAACTCACAAAACCTGGAGTCAAGGTCACTTTTGTATTAATCAACCAATGCTTATTGATTAAAAAAAAGTCCAATGCAACGGCAACCGGATTCTTGACTTCCGCCAACTCTTCTCACACAGAATGCGACCGACAGGCCACCTGTCATCATCAGGCCTCTCCCGACGCCAACACCGTGGTTCCTAAAACATCTACACCTTCACTATCACACTCCGGGTCCCGCCTATCATCTTTGTTTGATTTCTCATTCGACCCGAATCCGATAGGAGCACACGCAGCGTCTAAAGACTTATCACTTGCCAGGAAACCCCTGTCGAGTGTCCATAAAAACATGCTAAACAGAGGGCAAACCAGCTAGACAGCATGACTTCATGATTGTGAGTTGAAAATCGAGCCTCCTGTACGGGATGCTGAAGATACTCACCTTGCGAGACTCCAACCTCAGGCTCCGGGCATTCATGCTAGCAAACCAGGGAGACATTCTCATACCGATTAGCATTCTGCTCTTCTGCATTAAACATGGCCGGGGTGAGGAGACCGATAGCATGCTCCATTGAGCCAAGACACATTTCACTTTTTATGATGCCAGACAGTCAGTCAGTTAAGTGCCATACGTGATACACACTTGGGCGATCATGTCTCGAAAGAGACATGACTGACTGGGCAGAAGATTATCCCGCAGTAGGTTGCCATTGCTTTCTGCGGTAGATTGGTTGCCGACCAAGGCTATAGAACCCAATCTGTCCTGTTATTTAACCCATAACTGGAAGGAATAGACGGATTAATACCTTTCCCAAGGGTATTTGCGCGTAAGTGAATACAATGGATTCAACTGGAATTCGAACTCGGCTCCCCGGTTTCTCGTTCCGAGCCGATATCCACTGTACCACAACGCACATCTTCGAGACAGACAACCAATGTTTAAAGAAAAAAAATTCCATCCTCTCTAAAATTTCGTCGTTTCTCACATGTTTGGTCCATTGTATCCTCAGCATCCTTCTGTAGAACCACATTTCGGTTTCTTCTAGTCTTTCCTTTATCTTTGATGAGATTTCCAGCATTCGCTGCCATATAGAAGTAAAGACACCACATAGCAGTCCAGTACTCTGTTTCCAGCGAAATTTCCCTGTCTCTCAACTCTACTTAGCTTCTGGAATGCGCCCTTGGCCATACCAATACACCTTCGGATCTCAATGACGAATTTACTGTTCTCTGTTAGAACGTTTCCCAGGGATTTAAATTTCTCTACCCCCTTTGTTTTAGCATCTCCGGCCTGTAATTAGCATTATGGGCTCCTCTTCTTACTAATGACCATGCATTCAGTTTTCTTGTATTTTATATGTAGTCTTTTCTTTCCCCTTTCTTTCTCTTATTAGGATCACGAAAATAGATTCCCTTTTCATCCCCAGTTACAATTTGCCATCAGTTCTTTGAAAATATTCACATGTCGTTCAGCCTGGTCATAGTTCAGTGCGTGAGAAAACTTCTCGGCAGCGTCTGTTTATAAGCTCAGGAAGGTGTCGATTGATGGTGCTTAGTGAATTACCAACTTCTTCTAACAATGTACGAGTGTTCACACTTGGCAGATGTTTAATCATTTCAAGCAAGGTCTCATGTTCCACCACAGAAGCCGTACAAGATATTGGTTTACCTTCGAGACTGGCGTTACGTTCCTTGCCCGAACGTCTGAGCCAATTTTGTACCACGCGTTCATTGAAAAGTCCTGGGCTTTTCACATCATTATTTTCTACTACCCTTCCATTCAGTCCTTTTTTTCCACAATTAGCGTAAAAGACTTTTAACTGCAATTTTTCTCTACTCATTTTTAAAGCTGTAAAATAAAGAATAAACAATTACTGTTAATATGTCATGTATGAAAATAAAGAATAAATATTTCAGCAAAGATTGGACAACAAATTGCATCAAATGGGTGATATAACAAAAAGATACAAGTTACCAAAAGTCTTCAGTGAAAATATCCGAAGGCTTGTGTTTGGCTGTTCAACCATTTCAAGAAATCTTTCATCTTCTTCAAAAGAAGGTCTCTATTGGCGGTGCTTTGTGAAGGTGCAATTTTTGACCAACAATATTCGATGACGTGTACTTGGCTGTTGTTCAACCATTTCATACAAAACAGAAAGTCTCTATTGACTATGTTTTGTGAAGGACGATGTTCTGTCGATATAATCCAATGAATTGAGCTTGGGTGTTGTTCAAATATTTCAAGCAAGTTCTCATCTTCCACAACAGGTCTAAACTGACTCTGCTTTGTGAAGGTCCAATTTTTGACCAACAATATCCGAGGGCTAGTGCTTGGCTGTTATTAAACTATTTCAAGCAATGTCTCATCTACCCTAACATATGGTTCTTATTGACGGTGGTTTGTGAAGGACCAAGTTCTGTCGACAATATTCGATGATTTGTGCTTGGCTGTTGTTCAATCATGTTATGCTGGGTCTCATCTTCTACAACAAAAGGCCTTCATAACATTGGTTTGGTTTTGAGGCTGGTGTCACATTACTTGACTGAACGTCCGAACCCCTTTTGTGAGGTGTACGTTCGTTTGCAGTTCTTGGGCCTTCCACATCATTAATTTATTTTTATATGTCCCGGAAAGGGATATATATATATATATATATATATATATATATATATATATATATATATATATATCATTCGAGGTAACTAAGAGGTTTAGGCAAATGTAACCGGGTAAAACAATCTAGCACGTAGACGTAATGGACGGGACTCGTCGTATGCAGTATCCTGAGAAGTAGGCGTAGTCAGTAGACGTAGAGCAATAGTCGTAGACCTCTAGTCGAAGACCTATAGACCTCCAGTGGTAGACCTATGGACGTAGACCTCTCTGCGTTCTCGCCTTCGTCTGTATTTATGGCTGACACCAGCCAATCACATTATTGCAAGGGGGAACCAAGGTGTATGCATATTCATTACATATTCATTACATCAATTTTGTCCCTGTCCTTTCATTGTCTTTTTTCCACAATTAGAATAAAAGGCTCTTAATTGCATCTTTTTCTCCACTCATTATCAAAACTGCAAAATAAAGAATAAACAGTTTGTATATTATATATGAAAATGAAGAATTAACAATTCAATAACGATTGGAGAACAAGTTGAAACAAATTATTGATTTAACAGGTGGATACAAGTGTAATTCAAAAAAAACTTTTGACTTATCCTATATATATATATATATATATATATCCTGTATATATCTGTATATATATATATATATATATATATATATATATCCTGTATATATCCTGTTATATATATATATATATATATATATATATATATGTATGTATACAGAGAGAGAGAGAGAGCGGGGGAAGAGAGAGAGAAACGGAAACTCATCCCGTAATAAAAGGGTTATAAATCCTGAATTTATTTCAGCAATATAATTTTACACTGACTCTTTCAGATTGCTGAAAAATAAAGAAAGATTTATTTTTCTTTATTTTTCTTTCTTTTTTTCTTTTTCTTTTTTCTTTTTTTTTTTTTTCTTGGAAAGATTTATTTTTCAACAATCTGAAAGAGACAATGTAAAATTACATTGCTGAAATAAATTCAGGATTTATAACCCTTTAATTATGTGTTGTGTTTTCCTCTCAATATTTTATAATGCTCTGGGTATTATTCATCGAATTTTCTATTTTTATCTAATTAATAATTTTTAATGATTTATATTAACTGGATAAAATCTTTTTCATTATCCTTTCCCCCTTTACGGGTTTTCCATTCTCTCAAATATGTGCGTGTGTGTGTGTGTGTGTGTGTGTGTGTGTGTGTGTGTGTGTGTGTGTGTGTGTGTGTGTGTGTGTGCGCTTTGTTTAATAATATGGACAATTCCGTTTGTCAATTTTTGTCATGAATTCTTTCAAATATCTGAATAAAATGTAATATGAGTTTTCGAACTGAAACTATTATTTTGATCACTGGGCTAGATTTTTCTTTTTCCATGAGTCATGCCACTTCCGGATGTCTTAATTTTTTCCATTCAACTCAACTCTTTTTGTTCACCACTGCTGTAGCTAGGTATTGAATTCAGAACTCTTTGGGTTAAGTCACTGTATCCAACCAACGCGTTTATACATTGGGCCATTTATCCTTGACGAAGGTTGAGGCGTACATCGGCCGAAACGTCGTGAATATGGCAATAGAGATGAGATCAACAGGGTAAAAAATGTAAATAATGTAAATAATTACAATGCTTCATCTCAGAAATATCGACAAACAAAACAATTTAATCGGAAATGAAAAATTTCATTAAAAACATTTATAGACAGAACTTGTCCATTGTTTGTCTATACTTCTGAGACGAGGTAGTATTTACCCTATTTACATTATTCGGACTATTGTCCTCATCTTTGTTCCCCTGTTTACAATGTTTTGGCCGTTGTATGCTCTGGCCTTCTTCATGTGCTAGGAATTTCGAACCGAACCCTTTATTATCATTCTCATTTTATGTACGATACCACTTCTGATAGCCATGTAGTTATCTCCCTTTAACTTAACTCTCTTATTTGTTCACCACTGCTGTAGCCTAATATTGAACTCACAACTCTTTGGGCCAAGTCACTGGAACTAACCAACATCTATATCCACTGAGCCATGTGTCCTCAAGGACATGGCCCAGTGGCGATAGCAGAAGTGAACAAATAGTTAAGTTAAAGGGAGATAAATCATGGCTGCCAGAAGTAGCTTCGCACATGGAATGAAAATTACATACCCCAGGGATTGTAATAAAAAAGTTCGGATCGAAATTCCTAGCGAAGAAGGCCGGAGCGTACAACGACCAAAATATCTGTAAACATGGCAGCAAAGATGAGGATGTAGAATTACATATTCTAACTTACATGTTTTCATTTATGTACACACATATATATATACATATACATACCTGTGAAATTACATATTTCTAGTTGTATTTCTCTTACATATGTACATACACATTTACGCCTACGTATTTTATTTTCTGAAGAAATTTTAAAATGGTGTCCAATGTGAATGAAGAGAGATTTTCAATGCTCCAATAGTGACCAATTCTGGGACTTGTCCTCAAAGACATTGCCATGTCTTCATTCTTTCTTCCGCTTGTGTGTCAAGGGGCAATTTCAATGAGAAACACAAGACAGTGTCAAATGTCCCCAGTGCCATGAGTTGATAGGGACATGTGACTGGTACTATTTTTGGTGAAGTCTTTGAGGCGCTTTATCTGGAATCCACTGAATGGTGGTGCGACTGGTGCTTTGGAGATGACAGCGGAGAACAGGCTGGCCAGATTTGGTGCCCGAATTGCCCGAGACTCTTGTGCCAGAACTGCCAAAGATACGACAAGAGATTCCACCCAGAACACGAAACCAAAGACTTGCACGGCATGGCTTATGGTTGAGGCCGTAGGGATCATCACGATGGACAACGGTCAAGTGTACCGCAAACGCAAAGACACCTTCTGCAATCGGGATAATGTGTGCCTCATGTTATGGGGATCATGTGACCGCTTCACTCCAGTGTCAGCCTCGGTCGCTGTCTGTGATGAAGGAGGCGACAAAGGGAAAATGTGTGGCCCCACCCACCCTGAAGAAGGAGCTCTGGGAGTTAGAAAACCGTCCTATGCGATGAAGCTGAAGATAAGGCGATTCAATGCAAAATTGTCAACGGATTCTGAATAATGTTGAAGCGAGCTCTGGATTGAACGGTGAGGATTAAATTCAATTTCTACTTTTACAGACAACCTATTCATCGATTACAACAGCAGATTTATAAGTTATCCTTACAGATTGAGCGCCTTAGTAGGTCGCGCGCTCATATGCGTCACGTGACGACAGCTGGAATCGTCGGAGAAGTAGATCGAAGTCTGGAAATCGCTAACATTTGCTGGTATCAAATATGGGCAAGAAGTACGAAATTGTAATAAGCCTGGTCAGTTCAGTATTCGTCCCCGAACTAAAAATAGTCAACAGCCGGAAAACAACCTTCCCAGCAGTCCATGAAGACGACATCCACTGTTAGGGGCAGTAAAGCTAACCGTCTATTTTACGTTAAGGATTCCAACTCTGGTGAATTATTCCTCGTAGACACTGGTGCACAGGTCATTGTTGTCCCACCCAGAGCGAAATTTTCGGTTACTAGTTCTTCTCTTACATTACGTACCGCTCATGGTACTCGGAGATACAGATTTCAACCTGATGGATGTGAGCCTTAATTCCTTCAACAATGGTTATCCCAGCTAAGAACTCCCTACAAGGACAATAGAATTTAACCACATTATTTACTTGTCCATTTTATTATAACAAAACATGTTCGAGAGAGTTCATGCAGCCGAATTGCACATTATTTAAATTATATATATAGTCATCCGCAGACTTTTTAGCGTATACATTATCATTATACACGCCCAATAGCCAGAGTGCTCTAATTCATTACGGAATGAGCGATGCGTACATGCCAGAGTAGCTACTGTTTTTCAAAGTCTACCATTCTTCCAGAGTGCTCAATCAGGGTGTGAGAGCGAGTGTGTGTGTGTGTGTGTGTGTGTGTGTGTGTGTGTGTGTGTGTGTGTGTGTGTGTGTGTGTGTGTGCGCGCAGTGGAATCAACCATAAAAGATGATTCCCTTTTCATTGAAAACAAACGGTAAATGCCAAATCATGGTTTTGATAATCGGAGAAGATTGTCTATGAAAATCGTTCACGTTTTATTTGTTTTGATACTCAAAGAATTCAGATGAAAATGATTTCGATATCAAAGAATTATGCAAGAGATAAAAAGAGATTTGTTTCTGCAAATTCCTAAACATCATTAACTTCTTAATGTTCCGAGGTGCAGAATACTCATCAAAGGAACACATTTCTTCATCAAACGCAAACACTGCCGCTTA